>OZ026619.1:76933870-77011370 GCA_964020975.1 Hermodice carunculata
TTAACTAAACAAAATATAAAAAGTGGGAAAGTTTTTTTAAATTATATTGTTAAGAATGAAATGAAAACAATTTCAAAATTTTGACAAATAGCCAAATATAGCCCGGAACACGTTTTCACTCTGTGTTTAGTTAACAATTCATCAAGAACAAACATGTACCTTTGCAGTACTCATTAGTACATATCCATACCAACCCAAATATATATGTACTTCATCTACCCTTGCACCACTTGTAAACCAAGTCACTTAACTGCATGTAGTTTACCGGCACCTTTTTTGGGCAAAACTTTACAAAAATTTGAATTGAGTCGCAATGTGTGGAATTAATGCTGCCCACACAACTTATTCAAGGCAAACGAGGACGCAATTCTGTGCTTGACAGGGAGTGAAGAAGAAACTTTATGGGTCATATTGCTTAGAAAGAGATGTTACCCTTCAATGACATTTTATAGAAAGCAAAGGAAAAAATATACCGTGAGAACATGATCCTCAACATTGCCAGTTGACAGCCAACAGCAATACTGTGTGGCATTCGCATCGTGTGTTCGGCCTCAAATGATTGCAGTACCAATTTTGACGGCTTATATCAACCAAAGAGAGTTTCAGAGGCAGCAATAACTACAATGCCTTATTGTATAAAGGAGTGATAGACTTGTGGCTGTGAAAAGGTAGTATGGAAGTGTGGCAAGATTTACTTCTGACCCACATCTTCGTCACGCTTTCTGTCACAAGGGCATTGGTAAGTAATAAATGTTATTTATTATGTGCGGCCGAAGATGGTGCGCAGTTTTGAAATTCAAAAGAATCAAGTCTGCTTACAATATATTAAGTAGCGAAATAGGTTATTAAAACATTTATGTTTATAATTTTAGACTTGATTGTAAAAAATTATATAGTTAATGTATTGAAATTCCATCAAATGGAAATTTTACCGATGCAATAAAAAAGTTATGTAAAAAAGCCACCATATCTCTAGAAAGGTTGAAAAGAATATTGTTCAGATCACAGACCGATGTTAAACTATTCATTAATTTCTTTCCGATAAGCTCGTTGCTTCTGTGTGTTTATACGCGTGTGAAGTTTGGGGTGCATATGTTATCCCACCGTCCGAGTCTATTGCGTGTGGCAATATATCAGCCTGCTTCAAAACCGATTAAAAAAAATGTCTATATACGTTTTTTAAAGTACGTTTTTGGCGTAAACAAAAAAGCGTGTAATGTTGCTTTATTAAAGGAAAGCTCCCGTGAATTATCATGTTTGGTGTAACAATTTTACTATAACAATGGCATAACATTTATGGAAAAATGCAAGAATGGTGTTTCAACCCGTTTGCCTGATTTCTTAGAGGGAAATCCATTAATTTGTCTTAATCACGGGAATTACAGGGTGTAGGGAACTTCAAAAGAATCTTCAGGCATCATGGGTAAATCTTCAAGGATCATGGAGAAAAACAGATCTCTAGGCTCTGCAAGTGTTTACACAATATTTCCAGGAAACTAAATGGGTCAATTAAATGCTAGTTTACATGCCTGGGTGTTAACCTGGCAGACAAGAGTGCGTCCGCCAAACTTTCCGTCCGAGAATCTTTTATCTTTGGATACTGTTTTAATTTGTTCTCCATATATATATATATATATATATATATATATATATATATATATATATATATATATATATATATATATATATATATATATATATGTATATATATAAATAAATAAATATATAATGATCCTTGTGATAACATGCTCTCCATGTTCAATCGAACATGCAGAACACTTTGCAGATAAATGGAAACTATGTAGATGAACATAATTTTTTGCAAAACATCACTTCTGTTACTATGGCAAAACTGGTGCTACACGACCCCAGTGCTGACGGAACATATCTTGTCGGGATAAGTTACACAGAACTTGTCTTTCAACTCGAACTTTATGTTTTAAATAGGATGAGAAATTAATGAACAGTGTATTATTTTCCTTACAAGCCCAAACACAGTGAAACCTGCCAAGCTGCATACCTCTCTAACCCGAACGCTTTTTTTCAGTCCCAACTATTTTCAATGTTATTTAAAGGGAGAGCTGAGTGTGCAAACTCTTCAGTAATCCTGGTTATTGCATATAACATCTTCCTGAACAGTAGAATACACAAAATGTAGCCCAGTTATGCCAACAGTGTATGCTGAGGGAGATCAGACTTTCTCTTTTCACATCAAGAGAAGTTGGTCTGATCATGTGCTTTGATAACATAAACAACTCAGCTGGGCATCTTGCTCATCTATGGCTTAAATTGAAAGGACCGACACTTGCAAGATTAGTATCTGTACAGACGGGCTGCTTTTTTGGCCTGCTGATAAGTGAATGTGATTATGAAAAATGGCCACTAAAAAAAGCTACGTGTGTTAACACTGAAAGAAAAATACAATCTTCTTCAAAATGTAGCAAGTGGAACAAGTCAGCGTCAATGGGCTGCCAAGTATGAGGTTTCCCTAGGGTCAGTCAATGCAACTTTGGAGAGAAAGAGGGAAATTCATGATGCAAATGAGAGCAAAGTGAATCCCAATTCTAAAAAAGTTAAAACTGGAGGAAAGTTTCATAACATCAATGAAAGAGTTCTTACGTGGCTTAGAGCAGCAAGATCCAAAAAACATTCCAGTGTCTGGACCACTTCTGCATAAAAAAGCCCAAGAGATTGCAAAGAGCCTGGAGAAACCAGACTTTAAAGCTCCTAATGGATGGTTGGAATCATTTCTCTCTAGAAACGCGATAAATTTTTGATCGCTATCTGGTGAAAGTGCTGGTGTGAACAAAGAAACCGCAGAGAATTGGAAAAAGATATTGAATGACCTGGTGGATGACTATAATGCAGATGACATTTATAATGCTGATGAAACTGGGTTATTTTTCAGATCTTTTCCAAATAAATCTCACGTTGATAAATCTGACAGTTCATATGGAGTAAAAGAGTCAAAAGAACGATTGACAGTCCTGCTTTGCTCCAACATGTCAGGCACCGATAAGTGCAAGCCCTTTTCATACAGAAAAGTCAAAAGCCACGCTGTTTTCAAAACCTGGACATCCGCAGCCTGCCAGTGAAGTATAGGGCAAACCGAAGGGCTTGGATGAACACTGATTTGTTTGTAGAGTGGCTCAACAACTTTGACAGAAAAATGAGACTACAAGGCAGACATATTGTACTGTTTCTTGACAATGCCCCTAGCCACCCTGATATAAATCTGACTAACATAAAACTGAAGTTCTTTCCCCCAAATTGTACTTCAGAGATCCAGCCTATGGACCAGGGGATAATAAAGTGAATGAAAGGATATTACAAGAAAAACCTGATTAAAAGACTACTTGCCAGCATTGATTCGGACAAGTTAGCCCAAGATGTGGCAAAATGTGCCTGGAAGGCTGTATCCCAAGAGACAATTCAAATCTGTTTTGCAAAAGCTGTTTTTTTTGTTTTTTCAATAATTTTCAGAAGAGAATTGTGATCCTGCATGCGAAGCTATTAGTGAACTTGAAAGTTTGATTCATGCAGCACAGGTACTGAATGGAAATAATTATCGACATTGAACAATCAATTGCAATTGAGAATATAATTATTGTGCATGACTTAAAGGGTGATGACTGGGAGCGCAGATTGTTGACTTCTGCCTAGGATGAAATGAGCACAGATCAAGATGATGACTCTGACCTTGTTCAAGTAAACAATAAACCATCCTTGCAATCAGCAATTGAGGGACTGAAATATTTCATGCACTATGTAAAGCAGACAGACAGTGAAAATGAAATGTATGAAACTTGTCTTCAACTTGAGTCTAAGATGAACAAGTACATTATCAGGAAAACATGTGTTCCAAGCAATCAAATATTACTGACTATATTTCAAAGGTGTAAGGCAAAAATGTAACATCTCTTAGAATACAACTATAGGTGATAAGAAAGACATTCTTCACCATTAGTACATGACTGGCAGTGATAAATTTACATCTGCAATATACTAATTAACATTGGGCATTGTGATTTCACACAGACATATATGGCAAATGGTATGGAATTACACATTATGTTCTTTTCCCCATAGTGTGAAAGCAGCTTATGACTTTCTGCAATATTATTAATTTACACCTATTAACACTGAAGTTTCATGAAGATGTTCATGTATTTGATAAAATGTACACATTCTTCACTTTTCCCACATAAATTATTGAATTTTAATAAAGTTTTGGTTAAAAAACCCTGGACTTCATTTTTAATTTTTTGATACGGTTAAGATACCGTTATATGTACATGTACATGTACGTAGTAATGCACTATGATGCACTATGGATGAAACACATGGTCACTTACTTACTTGTACTCCATGCTCCATCCTTCCCGATCCTCTGATAGCCGAACACCTCTCTAAGCCGAGCTTTTTAGCTCAGCCCTGGGGCGGTCGGCCTTGACAGGTTTCACTGTATGAATATTATATTTTGTTTGCAAAATACAGTTATCTAAGGTATATAATTTCTTTTATTTATATAAAAAAAAAAAAAAAACAAAACAAAAACGATGTCTGAAGGGGATAGCATCAAAGTTATGGTTGCACCAGCATGAAGAGAATTCCACCTATCTTGAAAATATATCCAAAACATTTTCATTTGACTGCTGTCGGTGAATCTATGAATAATGGAGTCTGTTGTTTGGCAATGGTAACAAGATTTAGAGTCAATTAGACATATTTTCTTCAGCCTTGAATTATGAGTAGCAAAACAGTGGAGCATTGAGAACTGAACTTTATAATCGAGTCATAAAAGTGCATGTGTATACATGTTTAAAAATGCTGACCCAGTCAGTGTCTGGTACATCAAGTATTTCAGACCATCTCAATAGGCACAATGGCATATCTTTAAACTGAGAATCAACAAAGTAACAGTAAATTTGTTTGCAAGACATATACACAATATTATGAGACATGCCGCGCCATGGACATGTACGACATGTACCAGTGCTTAATATATATATATATTGCAATTATGATCCTGATTTGGGGATATATTTTGATTGAATTTCTTTCCATGCATTGATTGAATCGCTGTAAAACAGTGGAAGTTCACACAAATCGAATATAAGTTAGCATCTACTAAAAACAAATCCTGCTCTTTCATGTGGGTATATAATTCCTGAAAAACAATTTTCCACTTTGTACTTCTATCACGGTATAGTCGTTTAATCTAATTAAAATTTAGTGCATTCATTTGAGACTTAACATGCAATAGTTTCATGCTACCATCAGGTATACTCCTGTGCATAACTGTGACCTTTAACTTTGGTACACCACAACTCCATACAAAGTTTCCAATACAAGATTTTGCTTCCTTGATCAAAGTTTCATCAACATAAATAAGCGAACACATGAAATTTTGAAATTGCCGTAGATTTTTACACTACACTTTTACCAATTAAAGACAAGTTTCTAACTCTCCACACTGTTTAAACTTTTTCAAGGCAGCTCGGTACAAAAATAGCTCAGTCTAGTCTGTCTGGTCCAAAAAAAAAAAATGCTTCAATAATAATTAAAGCGAAAAACCACATCAAAATACACATAAATTCAGTCGAATTTGCCAATTACAAATTTATGTGAAGAATATAAGTGAAATTTGTCCAATCATGAATATTTTAAAACCTGTTTTTAACCTTTGCTTTTATGTACGTTTTCAAAATTGAAAATAAACCACTGCGTATTTCTTTTTAAAAAACCCACCGAATTCCCCATATTTCCAAACAAACTAAAGCAAAATCTGCAAATGTCAAATAGCAATTTAAATTACAAAATCTAAGGCCGCAATGCAGATTAATATTGAAGTTGAATTTAAAAAATGGGTACAGTCAATGATAAACTGTCACCTGTTTAAGCGGTAATAGGAGAATATGACAAACAAATTCAGAGAATATATTATTAATATATTAAAATAACCCACGCATTTTCATACATTTAACACTTAACTTCAAGGCAAAATACTCAGTTATTTGTGCAATGTTGTGCTCTCTTTTTCATTTGTAATCACAATTAGGTAAATATTTGAAGCTCTCTAGACATGGAAATTTTGCTGAAAGGATGTTCAGCGCCAACTAGCTGTGACACTAAAACTATGTGATAGTTCCCCACATTCATTTTGAGAACAATTTTGTTTGTCACACAATACCTTAACTTTACAATCAATTCGACCTGTTTCGTTTTAAGGTACTTAGCCTTGAAAAAAATTAATACATAATTTTATAAATGTTGCCATAAAGTGAGCTGTTTTACAACAATTATTGTAATGCGTGTTTGGAAACCAGATATCGTTTCTTTCATGTAATGCTAGAAATCCAATTAATGGGGGGGGGGGGGGTTCTGCCCCACAATGAATGTCAGAAGAATTTTAAAAGATGTAGCACGAGCATTTAGTTACATATACATTTTTATAAAAAAAACTCCAGGAGAATTAACAAAAGGACACTGTAAACCAAAACTTCTCCAGACTGTTCATGTTATCAAAATTTCCACAGTATTTGCGGAATATATTAAGCAGACTATGCCTTTCTGTGTTATGTTCCAGACATTGGGTTTGGTTTGTCTTCTTAGTTTGGTATGCAAATGATTTATACTAAGCCGGAATCTAGCAATTGGCGTATGTAGGTTGTGCTCTTGATGCTAAATAAATCAGGGTCAACAGAGAAAGAAGGCTTGAATGTCGTGTAACATGGTCTATTTATTGAAGTTTTCATATGAGAGTTTGTGATCACAATATAATATTCTTTCAACCCACTAACTTTTGCTTATGTATCACTATTTGAGACTCCCAATAAGTATGAATACCCACGAATTAAAGAATTGTCTGTATTGTAGAATAGATCATTACTGTTAAATATTGCTTCTTCGTCATACATCTGTGCATACGTGTCGACAGGGTTGTATGACGTACTCATCCCCTGACCCTATTGGCCAGTATGCGGAGCGTTCCTTGGCTATGCACTTGTGTAATCTGAATGTACCACCCATGACATCTTATCACACAGGTGTGCCTATACAAACTATACTGAACTGAAATCACAAACTTGGTTTTATTTTGTTCCCATCAGGACTCAATAGAGTAATTGTTATCATTTTAACTTTGATTTAGTCTTGTGGTATAGTAGATTTGGCGCATGATGTCTGCAGAATGAATTTTAACACTTATTTGAACAGGGTGCTCTCCCACTAAATGCAGATAAACGGAATATTAATTCTGGTATCTTTGATACTAAGACTTACTGGACTTTGTAACTTGTACGTGCCATTGTCAAATGTGTTTAACATTGAAATTTATTAGTAACGATCTATCACAACAAGTAGTATCTGTTCTCCTCATTCTGTGTTGGTGGGAGTGAATTTAAAGCGGCTCCAACAGAAAAAAAAAAGTAGGAATATTACAGTTCAATGGGTACATATTCACAGTCATAATATTTGTGGCGCCCTTTGGTAACGCAATCATAATGTTTGTGGCGCCCTTTTGGTGATACAGTCATAATGTTTGTGGCGCCCTTTGGTAACACAATCATAATGTTTGTGGCGCCCTTTTGGTGATACAGTCATAATGTTTGTGGCGCTCTTGGTTACACAATCATAATGTTTGTGGCGCCCTTTTGGTGATACAGTCATAATGTTTGTGGCGCCCTTTGGTAACACAATCATAATGTTTGTGGCGCCCTTTTGGTGATACAGTCATAATGTTTGTGGCGCTCTTGGTTACACAATCATAATGTTTGTGGCGCTCTTGGTTACACAATCATAATGTTTGTGGCGCCCTTTTGGTGACACAGTCATAATGTTTGTGGCGCTCTTGGTTACACAATCATAATGTTTGTGGCGCCCTGTGGTGATACAATTATAATGTGTGTAGCATCATGTCGTGCCACTCTTTATCTGGCCACCTCATCAACATGCTCCCTTGTTTCTGCTGACGAAACCTCAATAGCTGTGTCCCGGCTCTACTCTGTGCGAAGCACAGGCTCCTTGACTGCGTAAATGAGACCTCCAACATATTGCTGCCCTGCGTTGTAAGTCTCTGCAGCTTGCTGTCCACAACACGCTTACACTAGATAATCGTGTTCTCTCTCACAGAGGTCGATCCAGACAGTGGGTGCACAGATAACCACAAGGCGGGAAAATGAAAGTACTCTGGGACAGATCTCTACAGACCAGCAGTCTATTTCAACCTGGAACGCCACGAGCCAGCCACCCCATTTTACTAAACGTACAGAGCACAAGTCAGGTAACATGCACGCACTAGTATTTCAGGTAAAATGAGCAAATGTGCAGCATATTTGAAACTTTGTCACCATATGGGACCAAAGTACTCAATGTATTAATTATCCAGGAAAAAATTGTCTTGGTGCTCAAAGATGAGCAAATTATTATCGAGGAATTTCAATTTGGAAATCTCATGTATCTGCAAAATTATAATTGAAAAAGTGCCGTTCCAATGTTTTACTAGCGTTTCATATAACGCCACATTCAATATTTGATATTTTAAAGCTTTAAAATTTATTTTAATACGAAGTATTTCAGATTAAGCTTCTCTTCTTAAATGTCTTCAAAACTATAAAGTACGCAGGTGTTATTACAGCGTCTGCCATTGTGTCTTTGAAAATGCATATAGAATTGCCAAGCAGATAAGCCTTGTAGCATGTTTACAACCTGGCGACCGTGATAACAGTTTTGCAAGGTGCAATATAGCCGGAGTGCGCCGAGAAAAACTGAGGAGTGATGGCATGTATCATTCCTGATTAAAAAAATTGCAACGCCTAACCATTTCTGACAAACTTGTAATAGCAAACATTGCCTGCGTATACATCGGCGCTGAGTTTCGTAGGGTTCCTTCATCCTAATAGCGAGGAAGAAGAATAGATTTAATTGGCTATGCCACGGAGGTCACTGTAGTAAGAGCAAGTAAGCTCAACTGGTGTTATATTTCTAATGCACTTTACATTCACTCTAGTTTTAAAACTAACAACTTGAAAGCTGCTATATACACATATCCACTACCCGAATAAGCCTTAGACGGTGTATTCAATTGAAAAAGATGTGATTTATTAGGGAGTTGAAGTTCATATGTTTAATATCATCAAAATATTACACATGTCAATCCTTTTCCAACTTTATTACAAACTTTGGCCTAAATACACAGCCAATAGATTAAAAATAATCACAAGGCATTGAAATGCCATTACTTAGAAGCATTTTAAATATCGAATGTGTTCAATAATATTGCACAACCCACCCCTCCCCCCCCCAAAAAAACCACGTTCTCGCCCAGGTCGGGAAGGGGGAGGGGATTTGTTTGTGTATTCGACTTTTGTGTATAGTATATATTGGATTGACATGCCGCTCGAACATCCACCCGTAATGTCTAATAAATATGCTTGAAGAAAAAACCGGAAAACAAAGCGCGTTTATTTGAAGCCAAACTAAATAAGAACATTTAGATATTTACCTTCCAGACTTTCTCATCTTGTGTATCGCCCAAACCAAAACAATTTGTTACTACCCGCATTTATAGATGAAAACATTAAAAAAGTTAGGTTTTCAAGGAACTATATTCACACAGCTTTGGTGTTTTGTCAGTTACAGGACGAGAACAGCAGGTGACGACCACGTACATTGGTATTCTTGCTGGCATGGTCTTCTTCATTATTTTATTTAGTGCACTGTCTATCGCCTTGGCAACAAAATTACTCTGCAAAAAGAGGCGAAAGTATCCAAAGAAAGCCACCTCATACCTTCAAAGAGAGGCCCAGAGAAGGACATTTGACATGAGACGATATGAACAAGACTTTGTCGATGAAATGTGCCCACGAATGTCATGCGCTCGTGCAACTAAAATGAACTACAGTCCACACGGAACAGTTACATCAACGAAAATGCTTCCTCCTTTATTGGGCCAGAAATTAGGAATGAGCTATGCCTGATGATGCTCTTAGCATATATGAAAATATACACTGTGAATGAGCTTGGAATAAGCTATATATGAAAATATACGATGTGAATGAGCTTGGATGCGATGCAGGACAAAGCAAAAGTTGGATGCAATTGTAGAATCCTGCTCCTGTAAAGCTTGAGAAATCATGTCAAGGCTGTTTATCGTAAATGAAGCCTTGTACAATTGGTTTCAAACTAATTCAAACCTTCTGCGACTTTCGTCATGATAATGAACTTAAAACCGCAAAATATTTAATTTTCAGAGTTTCATCATATAATAACTATGTGGACATGGTATCTTACAGTGGCCAATGAAGGTTTCAATATGAAACATATTAAGCCTATCACCGATATAACGATCTCCAACACCAAATAATTAAATGTACCAAATAGATTTGAGCAACTGTAAGAATCATGTTTATAGAGTACTGCCAACGTAAGAAAGAGTGACCAAAAAGTGCGCGCTCATAAATATATACAACGAATTACATATCAAACATACTTTGAAATACAGAAATGCTCCATCTCCGCGAGTTGTGTGGATGCTTCCATTTCTGAACAACATTTTAGAGCAGAATTAACACTATTTACTCAAAATATTCTGAAAGAAATGAACAATATGTTTTTGTTAATATAACCTTCAAGGACACCTTGTGTACAAATATGGCTAAAGTTTGGCTTTTGAGTCAAAAGTTATAGTCAAGGATCACCTGCAAATAAACCGTGAATTAAGTTGCTCACAGAGGAAAGCTTATTTAAGCAACCAATATATTTTTTAGCAGTGGCAAATTGTTATATGCCTTTATTCTTTGCTATAATGCCGTGTGCCAATAACAATGAAAGTATAATTCTAGCAGTAAGAATGTATTTTGAAGGCTTCGCAACGCCAAACAAAAATGTCATGTGACCTGAAATTTTCTGACCTATCACTAAATTATTTCTCACTATTTCTTAATAGAGTATTATTATGATTTTATCATCTCTGCACCCAGACACCGGTTAAATCACTTGAACTCAGTTCGGTTTTGATGTTATAACATGAAACATACTTCCGAGGGGAGCTTAGTTTTGCTGTAGACAACCATACTTTGTAACGTATTTGATATGTACAAAATGCACATCTCCATTTTCAGTGGAGATGCATTAAAGGTCGCATGTGATCTGTAATGGAATGTGCAAAATAAATTTTAGAAAAAACGCACAAAGAGTATATTTGTAATCTTTAAAAAGAAGACAACTGGGATACACAAACCCCAGAGGAGACAAAATTAGCCTTCGAATTTGTGAATAGCATTGCCACTTGGGCACTGCAATCGTGTAAAATTGTGGCAAGAACATGTCAAGAAGTGCAGACCAACAGGCACCTTGTGCCATGCATTTAGAGGCTGCACTCTTTCTGTTACCGGTTCTGCATTGGTTGTGTCAATAGTATTAATAGGAAGAGCGATCTGCACATATCATATTTGTTAGAAGAAAAGTGTATTTATGAAAAGTGTAACATCACGACCAGTCAAGGTTTTAAAGCCACATTCTTCACAAAAAACTCTTTAAATATTCCAAAATGCTTTTAATTTCCCAATTATTTAACAACTTTACCCCACACTATGCACTTGTAATTGCTTATTTCAAATACATACATACATACATACATACATACATACATACATACATACATACATACATACATACATACATACATACATACATACACACATACATTAAAACGACCGACTCACCACACCAGAACTGCAGGTAAACTCGAGTGATGGAAAAAAAGGTGATAATGAATGAAATTGAATGTCATCTCAGATTTTTGATGTATAGAAACAAAATATCAAACAAATGATGAGATAGCAGTGAGATAAAGTTTCTTTCACATCAAAATAAGTAGGTCAAAGGCAATGGCAGAGATTATTATTCATGTAATGATGTAGTATTAGCCAGTAAGATATTGAGGTATAAAATGTGTTTTATAATATGGGTGTAGACATGAGGAAATGACTATCCATACACATATGTGTATATAATGTCAAAGAGATGTAGTTCTGCTATTACAACAAGAAAAGAAAGACATCATAACTTAAAGAAAAGAAGAAAAACGTAAAAAATCCTCAGTGTCCATTCACAATAAATAAAGTCCATTCAATAATAATAATGATAATAATAGTAATAATAGTGATGATGATGATGATGATGATGATGATGATGATGATGATGATGATAATAATAATAACGGTATTTAGATCACCTGACCTGGTTGGCGATTTCGCAGTCAGTAATTATTGGGCATACAGGATGTCGTCCTTGTACTGATAGCTGCTTGTAACGCCCATATTCAAAGTATGTAATCACAGATTTAGTAGGTCTTTCTTCATCCATCAAGCCCCTCTATATTGGTTAAATGTCTGGCAGGAGGTCTGGAGTGACGAATATCTTGTCAGGATGGTTTTCTAGGCTTTTTGTCCCGCCTAGCCATCGGTTTCTCTGGCATAAGTCCATGAACGTTATATGCTGGCATCGATTTGCTGATTATGACAATAAAGACTATCACACTCTGGTTTGAGACTACTTTCTGCATTATGGATGTTTACAAAGACTTTTGCCGGCTTTATACTCGATTTCTTGGGGTCATCACCGATGTTCAATCATGCACATCTAATTTCAATTATTTTCAAAGACAACGCACTTCAAATATCAAAAACTTTGTTTGACAGTTTTTGAAGAAAGTAATTTTTGTATTTCCACTCAGTCCACAATAACTCAACCTTATATATATATATATATATATATATATATATATGGCAATTACTGAGTTTTAATTGTATTTACTTTTTCATTCAATTATTTTATTTCTTCAGGTGCAAACTATTTAACAGTGACTATGCTTGGGTCGATATTCAAGGGGTTTTATTTCGGAGGGTTGGGGTAGGAGGAGCACTTATTTGTGTTTGCTCCCACCATCCCCAGACATATTTAATAAAGTCTAACAACGTTACAGAGTAGTATTTGATACAGATATCACAAAAAAACCATGAGCAGTGGTACAAGTTTTATACTCAATAAAGAGATGAAGTCTAACTGGTTAGCCGTAGATCTACCTACTACCAATATTTTTTGCTTTAGGAGTATGAATTTAAAAAAAAATGTAAATTGGAATGCTCTTACAAACAAGACAGGATGTAAAGTCTAGAGAATTATTGGTATCGTAATCAACTCCAAAAGTTTATGGATTGCTTTGTTACCATAAAACAAATAGCACTTGATCAAATTATATTCTTTGTGATTTCCATCATGGCTCAAATGATATATAAATATAATGTTGGGAAATAACATAAAATTAGAAAAGATTTGCTTTTCAGCAAATTTGTTTGCCTTCAAAGCTTGTTAAAGTTACAATCTAGCAATACTGACTTCGTGAGCAATGGCTGTACCTGTACCAAAGCATATGTGGGAATGTCACCAGTGGTCTTTTAAAAGTTAAATTCTAGCACATAGCCTCACCTTGAAAAAAGAATTAAATTTGCATGGGAATAAAGGTTGGATTGACAGCTTTATCTATAGTAAATTTTTAAGTCATTCAACGTTGAAAAAAATTACCGTAAATGGCAGAAGCCTAGCAGATTATAATGTTTGATATCAAATATATCCATACACATAGATCATAAATAGTCCATAGGCATGATTATTTATGCATACATATATTGATGAATCAGCTATATTCTCTTGCCCTGTTTTGAGACTTTGTAATTGCCTATTATGGTATCTTTGTATGTCATGCTTTCCATTAACATGTAAGTAATAATTCACAATTTGAAATGTGTATGTTGAAGTTCCCAGATTAAAGTTGATTTGCTTGATGTGTAAACGATATGCCACTGTCCTAACAGGTAGTCAGGAATAGCATGTTGCTTTATCTTGTATCTTTTAAGAAATTCGAAATTTTATACTCTTATGGTTCACTAAATTAGCTTAATATTTAATGCTGGCAATTTTTGTGCACAGTCCAAATCCACCACAATTCTAGACATTAAATTTGGAATGGCAACTCTGAATGAAATAGGTGTGAAGATTTTCAAAATTAAAATTTTGTTTACTTCCCTCATTCAAATGTAATAAAGACAACAACTTTTGCTTATTGGATATATCTATATCAGAAACCTATAAATTGAAATTGGCGTGGGACCACGGTACCTCTGACTATAACTGTTTTGCAGATATTCAAGATGTGAATTTCATGTGCATTGCATACTTTGCATAAGCTAAAAGGCTTTAACTTTGGTTTACTATTCATTGGATGTGGCAATAACACAAACGAATAAATAGGGATCAGATTGACACCTGTATCTACAATAGTTTTAAGTTATTTGACATTTAAACTTTGTGTATTCCACATTTGCAGAATCTAAAACGTAACTTTGATTCATGGTTCACTGGATGTGCCTATAGTACAAACCTATAAATTGCAGGTGGATTGGCAGTTCTACGTGCTATGTATTTTTAAAATATCAAATATTCATTTTTTTTTTCAAGAGCCCTGATCAGGATACTTAAAAAATCTACAACTCTTTTTCGTGCTTCATTGTACTGAAAAGTGTCTGAAATCTATAAGCACGACTTATGTTTGTGTTTATCTATTACAGTTTTGATGATAGGAAATTTTGAAAATTATATACTAGTTCATTCTGAACTTTCCAACAATCCAAGGTAAAGTGCAGAAATTCCCAACAGATGCAGCGTCCCCACAAATTTTAAAAGTTTTTGCTTTAAGGATGTCCAAGAAAAGTGTCTAACTGCATCAATCAATCAATCAATCAATCAATCAATCAATCAATCAATCAATCAATTAATCAGTCAATCAACAATCAATCAATCAAAGAAATGAAAAAGAGACAGGAAGAAATTGACGAAAAACAGAAAATATGTTTGCACGCAGACATAGATACTGGCTGATGTTTAACATTTGAACCAATGTACTTACTATATTTGGAAATTCAAACACTTTTCTTTTTGAAATACTGTTAGTTTATCTCCTTTAAAACAACATCATGTCTTTAACTACATGTCTAAAACACATCGAATTATATAATAATGTTGTTTAGATTCTTATTGATGGTCATTTTAGGCCTAGAGGGCTTTTCTGATGGATTGGTGTTGGTGTCGCTTTGTGGACTTATATGGATGATGATCATTGTTGAGATGGTGGTTGCAAGTAGTACCTTTTTAAATACTGAATTTTATTGACATTTTCAACAAGTTAAGAACCTCTGCTTACAAATTCTCTGATGTGCTGCAAATTTTGGTCCCTTTTCATAAATTGTATGGTCCTGTATGTGCATCAATGATGCAACTGTTCAAGCCAATTCACTGAAATAGGCCTATAATTTCAAACAAAACTTTTTGCATTCTGTCATGTGAAAACTAGATAAGGTTTTTCCCCCTATGGACCTTTGCACTTACGTTTTGGTCTCTTTTGGGTAAATACGAACTATAAATTTATATGTTTCAGCTATACATACCAAGGAACATTGCCTTTGGTCGGAATTGACTTGGATTTGTTTCGTTAGGACTACGGTTTGGATATGGTAATGACACTGTCTAATACAAGTGTATGGAATGGTAAAGACAACAATTATACCTTGCTTAGGGTTTAATTCCCGTCAGTAGGGAGTTGAGGGATGCGTGGGTGGTGCATAATCACTGTTTTACTGGTAAAGTAATTCAGTACGTGACTGTGGGCCAGAAGTGCAGCATGGGCTGTTTTGCAGGCCATTCAAGTTATATAAGTTATTGAAGTGATAGGTATAGTTGGACAGCTTGGTTATTAGCCCTAGCGCAGTAATCTGGACTGTGTTATTTGTGTGCATTTACAAGAACTGATCGATTTTGACACTGAGGAAAATTTGTAGCCGGGAGTCCCTGAAATGCATTGTGCATATCAAATTTGAAATTCCTGCCACCTATGAGATTTGTGAGGACAAGCTGTCTCGATATATCAAGCATGTCTTGACTGAAATGGAAATCTGCTGCATGGCACATGTTCCTGACTGTTCAGTCCTACCCGATTGCCAGTGGTACTTCTGTACTATGGAGTCATAAATTTGTGGACCTTTTACCCATGCCTACTTGGTGGTACTTAGTTTTTTGTGTCTAAACTGTATGTTGGACTTTTAAAGCTCATTGTAAATGCACTCACACATGTCGGCCAAAAAAAAAGCCTAACCCAAGCGGCAGCAAGAGTAACCCCCCAGGGCACTGTCAACCTTCTGTTTAAAGATGGATTTACATGTCTTGAAGTGTTGAAGCATTTGGCAATTAAAACTGATAAGGAAGGCAGTTAGGTGCATTCAGTCACATCCAGCTGGATGGTTGTGACAGCTTCTGAGAAATTCTGGGAATTCTTCATATCATTTTGGCGAGTTTCCAAGTGGTTGGGATCTTGTGAAACAAGCATCAGGAGAAATTTCGAATGTGGGACAAGAAGCAGGGATCTGTATGTGTCACGTGTTCTGGATTTATTCAGGCTGGAACAGAATGGTCCGCTAGTCACAGGCTAGCTCACTCCACACGATTTTTAAAGGAAACAGACAGAAATATGGTGCAGCTTACTACTGGAAATCTGATATCAACAACTTCTGGGTACAATATGCTGGCGCCTAGTGGAATGGTCTGTATAATGGCTTTGACATAATAGATGAGGGGGTCACCTTCATACCGGTGGTTTGCCGAACCATCAACCATGTTTTTCGAAAGACAAGAGACAGCTAGTGCATGCTCAAATTCGTAGTGAAATTTAATAAGGTCATTATGTACTGTGTACCACAAAGCCTACACTAGTGAGTCATCTAGATGCAGTGGACAAAGATGAAGGGTGCGTGTTCCCAAAACATGATCGTAGTATGCCAAGTGGCATGACTATGAGTGACTAAGCAACACTAACAGTACATTACACATATAATACAGTGGATGTACTGCAGAAATTACTGAAAGATATGCCCCTCGTCAAGGTGGATATGAAAAGTGCTTACAGGAAGATTTTGATCAGTGCTTAAAGCTAGCAAGCTACTGGTGTATTATGGGAAAAAACAGAAAACTCAGTTCTTTTAGTGGACACAAGGCACCATGTCATGGCTCCTCTAAGTTGCTGCATATTCGTCTTATCACACAATCAGGAGATTGGTTCAAAAATGTGGCTTTGAATTATGTGTGTACATTGATGATTTCATTTGCATTACTTAGACCCAGCGTGAATGCATGGGGCCACTAATATGTTCTTCCTACTAAGAAAATTAGGGCTTCCTGTGAACTGGAATTAGGAGTTAGACCCGCTCAGTGTATCACATACTTTGACATAGAGGTTGATACTTGCAACACGTGTTTTCATTTATCAGGTGACAAACTACAGAAAAGACAAGTGCAACTTGCACAAGCATGCAGCCTGCAGTGCTTGTCAAAGCAACAACTACAACGTTTAATCAGGTCTTTAAACATTGGTCCATCATTGGCTTATGGTTGAAAAGTGTATTTCTGCTGCTTAATCAAAGCAGTTTCTAAGCTTAAGAACAAAATTGACCTTGTCTTCATTTGTGGGGAGTTGCATCATGATATTCAGTGGTTCATGTTCATGTCTATGTTCAATGGCAAGTCCCTTCTGTTACATGGGTGCCCCATAGCCAATATTATAATTGCAGCAAGCTCAGAAGGGGCAGCTACTTGTCGATAATCTGACTGTCTGTGCCTTAATTGGAAATTGGACTGGCTGCTGGTCCAGTTATTGCATATAAATTGCACAGAAACACTTGCTATTATGTTGGATGTGTGTCAGTGGTTCCCATACTTGATTATGCAACTTGTGATCATTTTAGGAACATCACAGAATAAGGTTGTAATGCAGGCTTTAAGGCTCTTGTTCTGGCTATCATCTTCGTTAAATTTCCAGCTGAAAAGTTTGTTGTGCCAACTGGTAAAAATCTCACTGCAGACTGCATGCGATGTTATGTTATATATAATAGTTTCATGTACTATGTAGCCTACAGTATGTTTAATCAAAAGATACTAGTTATACACATAAATATAGCAGTAATGTGCTATGTGGATTATACCCAGATAACCATAAGCTCGTAAAATGAAACTGAGCCGAATGAATGATAGAGCACAGCTTTGGTACCATCGGAAAACAAATTCATCTCCCATGAAGGGATAATGTATATAATGAACATATGTCGGCAGCAAAGATAAAGCATGTGCAATGAACAGCTCAACACTTTTAGTCCATGTCTCATAAGGACTTACAGTTTACAAATGGACACACACACATGCAAAGTTCGGTAGAAATGTTCATTGCCAGCGCATCAATGGTTACTCGATCCGTGAAAATAAAACAATATAAAATTTGCCCATGCTCAAAGTAAACCATGTAGATATCACATCTTAATTTGTGACAGCAACAAGGGTGGGCACATATGAAAATCTTGTGGCACCAGATATTTCTACTGTAGCACGTGAGATGATGGATGGAAGCCAACAAGACGGGGGGAAGGGGGGGGGGAGGATTCTACACAGAGTACCATGTGCTCTGAAAAAGTCGCATACTTCATTTATCAAAAATAGGCTACATCTAGGACTTGAAATAACCAAATAATTGATTCATTATAGTCCACATAAGAACACCTTGTGTTTTGAAAAAGTGACATATTCCATTTGTCACAAAGTAACAAATAATTATGTGTTGACTCTAATCTGCAGCATTAGGCTAAACAAATAAGCTACAAGTTCTCCAAAACAGGGCTTTTAGAATAAGGACAGGGCAGATAGACTTGGCTTACACCTTCTTAGCAACATCCAAACTGTAGAACACTGGCAAAAGAATCACCAAAATAGTTTCATTATAAGCTTACCCATAACTTTCTGTCAGATTTGCTATCCTAAAAAAAATAAAAAAAAAAATACCACCACTGTTTACTCGTATTCCACTCGTTTCTTCACTACAGATGCCTTGTACCTTCCCCCAACTAATAATTCACATGGGGAAAACAGTCTCACTTACAGAGGTGCCGCTGCATGGAGCTCCCTATCCAAAACTTTATATCAACAATCCTCCTTTAAATTTACCCTGAATAAATACGCTCCCTGACCCAACCATAATATGCCAACAGATTTCATCTTTGCTTTATTTCATTATTTACAAATTTTAGTTTCCTCTATGTCAAACTGCAGTTTGGTATTATTCATGCTTAACTTGCTTGTCATTATCTTGTATATCACACACACACACACACACACACACACACACACACACACACACACATATATATATATGGGCACAGTACTTAATTTCTGAAACAGTGTCTAACAAAAGGAACGGCTATACGATAGATGGGTTCATTTAGCTGCTCAAGGTACTACAGCCTCCCTCCTCTAGACTGGTTTAGCAAATGGCGATTAGGGGGACCTAGTGACTAGATACTACTGCCTGATCCACCAGCATCATTATTGATGCTTTTTAATGCTGACGCTCACATCTTAGGCTATGCCTATATTTCATGTTCGGAACGAGCGGGACTCGAACCTGCAACCTTTGGCACCAGTCGCCTAGCTGAAATGGGAAACGCACATATCCACTCGACCAAATCCCCATCCCTAAAAAGAATGGTTCAATGGAGGTAGTTATGTGCGAGTGCCATATCAACACGGTAATGCAGTATATTTACTGAGTCGGCATTTATTTCCAGAATCGGGGACTTAAATCCACCAGCATTAAGGAAATGCCGAAAATATATATTTCATGTTCGGAACGTTACATATTAGTGAGTGTCAGCGTGCTGTTACCATTAATACACATGTACGTGTGAATACATGACATATCCAAACGTTTAATCATGCAATCAAAAGACTACTCAGTATCCAGTCTACTGTATATGGATTGGTTTTCTTTGTCACTCCCTACTGTGTATGCCCACATGGGTGGCACCATTGCCTTTTTTATGCATCCTTATTCCAAAGTCTCAAAATTACCGGGCTTTATGGAAATTATGTCAATAATTCATGTCTATTTAGAACTCATCGTCGATAAAGTGTGATAAATAATAAGGATTCATGAAATCACACTCTTGAAACCTCACTGGAACCTGGGCCTGGCAAACACACCTGTTGGGCTGGAAATGAGTTTTGCTGAATAGAAAACTTGCCAGGTGTGAGGGTAACCTAAGTAATTATCACAAAGTATGTAAACTTTCCTGCAGATGTTGTAGTGTACCTTTATTAATGTCTGCAGTCACCAGTGACCAGGTGGCTTCTAGAGGGCCGTCAGAGCGCAACTCACACTTTATCCCTTAAGGGCCCCAAAACTCCATGTTGCCAGATCAGATTTGGTGTTGTCGGGAGAGATTTCAACAATCACTCTCTGTACCCACCACATCTCTTCCACAGGTTAGGAGACTATTTCAGTGGTGATATAGAGATCTTGGGCACAGCACTTAAATTTGTGGAACAGTGTCTACCAAGAAAAGGCGATACGACAGATGGGTTTTTGCAGTTGCTCAAGGTACTGCAGCCTCTCTCCTCTAGACTGGTTTGAGTGAATGGCTGCTAGGGGGACCTAGTGACTAGGTGTAGCTTACTGATCCAATGACGTCATTACTGATACTTTCTAATACTGACCCTTGTATCTGAAGCTATGCCTACTGCATATTAACAAGCGTCATTGAGCTCTTACCATTAATTAAGTTTTTATTTGTAGTTTCCGGTATACCAATTGCCCAAATATCATAACTCCTGGAATATCGCTCTTGCTCAGTTAGCTTGGTCATTAAATTGGATTGGCATAATGAAGTGGCCATACATATAATGGTCAAATTGTTGATATGAGCAGTCCATTTTATTTTGACCCATTCCAACAACTACATTTACTGATCAACTGGGTTTCCATTACTATTAAATTGAAACCTTCCCCATACACATTCGGTCTCATGAGCAGTGACACACATAATTACAAAGTTTACATTCTAGCAGTGAAGTTGTTCATATGTATGTAACGCAGGCCAATGACAACACCACTCTGTTTTGACGTTTAATGGCAATTAGCCTTTCATCCACCTATTTTCTGGAAGAACCAACAGGACCCCAGAAAAGACCTCAGAACAGAAATGACCCTCTGTGTGCCTAACACCAGGCAAGCAAAAACATGCCACAGCAGTGTAATGGTCTGTACAACATGTCTGTGCACAGATGTTTTGCCTGCTGTTCTCTTCTTGGAGGCTGGCATGCATCTCATGCAACATGTGCATTTCTCAATATTCAAAATGTTTACAAAACATGTGGGCAAATATTGGAATTTTTTCCAGTCTTTTTCTGTTGGTCACTTCAGAATTGGGAGAATAATGTCATTGTTTTTTGAGTTAAAGTACTTACCCATGAACAAGGAATGCCTAAATTGGAAATATATGCACCTAAAATCTAATCCCTTTCCAAATATGACTAAAAATCTAGTCCCATTCCAAATATGACTGAATTTCTTTGAATCGCAGTGACGTTAGCATTTGTCAGATCAACTCCCATTTGAGCCTCTGCATGCCTTACCCTCAGTGGACATGCGATACCAAGCCTCTACTTGTGTGACCCACTGAGGAGTACAAAGATGTAGAGAACCTTAACCCTTTGAGGCCTACATTCTTGCCAAGTATTGGGGGGGGGGGGGGGGTAAACCCAGCTTTTAGCGTAGAATGAAGACTGGAATATACTTTAATATAAATGTATTTATTGGTACATTTCACCATCTCACAGATATGGTCATCGTGGCCCCTATGCCATACCCGGAGATCAACTGAGAACTGCAAAATACAACAGTTAAGTATCATATCATAAAGTCAATCCTCATAACACATACTTTGGCACAAGACATCAAACACATATGGCTGGTTAACACATTCCAGAGCCTTCACAAATCCTGATTGGTTTCTTTGACCCTGAGGCCATCTGAGGAAAGTACAACCCATTTCATTTTCGACATTCTAATTGGAATTACCTGTAGGTCATATAGATGGTGTACCCTAGCAAAAAAGGTGCACAAGTCTGTTACCTGACTTTGTTAATGAGAAATGGTGATTAAAACACCCATTCTGGAAATATCGTATCTCTACATGATTATCCCAATGTTGTCTTTTTCTCTTCAATATTGAGCCAGCCAGGTTGCTTGCAACATCAACACAGCAGTAGCATTTGCCCAACCCCTCCTAACAACGGTTGACCTGATGACCTGAGCTTTTTTTTCCTGACTTCATTAAGGTGGAATACATCAGACATGTATACCTACAATAAATAATCACCAAGTAAGGTAAACACTGGTACAGAACCACCTGATGCGATGATGCTTTGAAGACATATACCGTTAAGACAATGTCCAAATAAAATTGACAAAACCCCGACCCTATTGTTTGTTAATACCCACCACATTACAGGCCTGGTAAACCTTGGATAGTCATGTATGTTCAAAGGCAAGTACCCGAGGAATTTTATGTGTCTTCTGGACATGCTTGAGTCTACTGTAATTGTAAATTTTCTCTGGAGAATAGAGAGGGGAATCAAGTGCACCAAGACTTAACTTCAAGCACATTACAGTCTCATGCATTGACCATATTGTCTCTATTATACCATGCTATGCATACCTATAGACATGATCACCAGTAATTTTTATGCAGCCACTTTGCGTGCATAATTAATTATTTTATACATTTTTATGTTAATCAGGTACTTAAGGCCCTAATAACTAAGTTTCCCCATCCCAATGCTCGGATGCCATATCTGTAGTAGCTGGAAGCATTGAGCCTGGGACTATCTGAGCCAGCCCATGATCCTGGTTTTTTGTGTAATAGCCTGTAATATGATATTTCCATTACAAACAGTGTAGAATGTGTCTAAGTTGGCTCGACCACTCAAAGCATAACAGTCCTCTGGTCCACAATGTCTATTTTGACAACTTCATGAATTTCACATCCACAGGACGAGAGTGTGGAACAGTGTCATTTCAGTGATTTGCTTAGGCCTGCATTGGTAGACTATGGATGTTTATTTTTCTTCTTGTAACCAGTGAGATCGGATCTGTTCTTCATAGGCAGTATAGTATCTGGCTAGTTGTTAATTTTTAAAACTCTTTTTTCCTCATTTCATAAAGGAACCAAAGACGATTATGTTCTACATGTAGTTACTTCCCCTTGGATTAAAATATTATGCATACATTGTGCATGGATGTATAAATGATGTTTATTTCTATATGTACATACTCCTCCACACTTAAAAACTTCTCTGGAGTGATCACCTAGCTACCGTGACATTTTTTACTAGTCCCTAGGGTGCCTTCAATTGAGACTTTGAGAGGTTTCATTTGGTAAGTAAACTATTGGGACAGTGTATATCTGAGTGTAACTTCTAATGATATTCGAGTTTAAAATGTGAGATGCCTCTAATTAACAAGATTGTAAATGCTACACGTTTGTATCCTTTATCAGTTGCACCATTATCCTGTATTATGTACCACTAACAGTTGCCTCCAAAGCAGACCCAAGGTCTGTGTTAGCTCTGCAACGATTCGCGTGCCCTTCTTTGACGGGATTCTACTTAGAGTAAAGGAAGTAAAAGTATACTGTGACCCTCACCCTGGACTGACACACCATTCAAAAGCAGACTAAGTTCCTTGCGATCTCTATTACACTTAGTCTGCCCTTTTTAAATGGGTTATATTTATAGTAAAGGAATTAAAACTATACTGTGAGACTCACCCCAGACTGACACACTATTCAGGAAGTTGATCATTATCGCATCGGCCATTAGCAGCCTCTGATCCGTAGTGTAATACCCCCCCCCCCCCGTATTTCAGAAAAAAAACCTTACCCATATTCATAAATTTCAATCCAACAAAGACAACAAAGAGATTCAAGATATAGGCCTAACCACTTAAGATCCAAAGTTGAGCCAACAATAAAAAGAGACATGGTAGGTTTGACGATATTCAAGATTTGAAACTTGAAATACTCCGAGAATTTGAAGATGTCAAGGTATGATCGACAGTAACAGATTCCCTCCTGGGCATACATACTGATTTGCTGATACACCCCCTCTCAAAAAAAATATTACATGATGCTATAGGTGTATTCCAATATGTGAAATTTGAATTCATGCCAATCAGCCTTACTTGCAAACGTAAAATGGTAAGTATCATCAAATGTAATGTAGATAGAGGTGTCAATGGCAACATCAATTGATTGGTTTGTGGTAAAGATGCATTCACTGAAATCAAAATGAAAGTTGTAAAATTCGAAATCGTGTTAATTCGGCCAACTGAAAAGATTAAACATTCATTACTTTACACTTATTGAAGATTCAGGGGCAATTTTGATTCAAAAGATTATGGTCAAAATATATTTCACTCACAGTTGCTGTAAGGATGGTAAGTTAGTCCTATGTAACCGTTATGGCAATCTTGGCACGTTTTACCCTGAAAATACATGAGACTGGTTGCAAGTGTACAAACTCTGACAGTACATGGAACGTGGATTCACAGCCGTTGATAAGGTTACTTTTGTAGTGTCCTATGTGCCAAAAAAATTAACGTAGGTCAAATCAAGGAGGAAAGCTGAAAAAAAGTAGAGAATGAAAAATTCGATTGCACAGGTATACATGGAATGGAGTAAAATATACATATACACATATGTTATAAGTGATATAATAACACAGAATTTTATCTGCTGCAGAGTATTAGAGACAGCAAGCAGTTATACCCTGGAAGAGAATTTAACAGTTGTAACAGAAATTAAATTTGTCTTAATATTGGGGAGTTGCTTTGTGTGACAGGAAGAAGAAGAGTGACACTACGACCTATCCTAGGGTCTAATGATCGCAGTTATTACGTGCAACTACAGACAATAGAAATAAAGTGTCACAATTCATGCGATATAGTACAGTGTTGTTGTTTATATACGTTGCAGTTGTATGTCGTAGAACTGTACTTCAATTTGACATTTCCTTCAGTATTATGTGTTTGGTCAACAAAGAGGCGGCAATCTTAATTCCTCATGTCAAAAATCTGCCATGACAGTGCCACTACTATGTGCTGTATATGTAATAGAGATTACATAATGTCCTTTACAATGACACCTATATTGTGAGGACGATTAAACCTCTTTTCTCGATTGTATTAAAATTTCTTTTGATGAAAACATAATTATTAGATTTTTGCCTTTCCATGCACCTGTAGTGTTGTTTTTTCCCCAAGATCAGACTGATTATGTCATTTCTAGAGATAAAAACATCACCAAGAATATACACATGTGGGGTCATAATCTCTCTTTCTATCTTATCTGTTTTAAGGTATTTGTGGGGGGGGGGGGTATATTTCTTTTGGACAAAGCGATACCTGCAAATTTGTCATCGCAAGTGATAGGCAAAAATGCAACACAACACTCCCCTTACCCCTTGCATCCAGTTTACTAAAAACTGATAAAGTGTAAAAAATAGCTGTTTTCATTGGAACGATATTGTTTATCCCTACAGGGACAAATCAATCGAATAATTGATCTCAAATGCAATATCCAGGAAAATGGGCGCTAAATAGGACATTCAGCTGGTTCAATTAAATAATCTGGGAAAGAAGTGTTACAAACGACATTCAAATAGGTGCTGCAGAGTACATTCGACTGGTTATTGAAGACCTGTTTTCGTGGGAAATTGTGCGGGACCGGCACATGACAAAATGGCTTCACGGTATGCACTTGAGTCGAGATCCAAGAAGTCGGAAATGGTGCCATTATTTGACAACTAATCGCGAACTCAAATTTATTTTCATTAAAGATTTTGCAAATACCCTATCAAATGAAGAATAGGAAGCTGTGCGATTGTAAATAAATAAGTGTAGATTCCTAGACAGGATTAGTTCAAGTAATTAAATATCGATAAAGGCAATGAATAATTCCTTTTGTACAATTTTATTGGTGAATACAAGTTACTCTGTCGACATGTATCATTTCAGCAATCTTTCAGCATCACTTTTAAGTATTTCCAACAAAGTAAGAATTCACACGACAGCAATATTTATCAAGAATTTACCTTCATTATTTCGGTTGTTCCATCATTAACTTGCGCGTCTCATGAATGCTTACATGTATGGTAAATCCAGTGGCGCACGCACACACACACACACACACACACACACAGACACACACACACACACACACAGACACACACACTGCATATATCAACGCTATGTAGATATTCTAAAGTTATGTATTCTAAAAGAGTGACATAATATGAGTCCATAATGAGGACGCTAAAGATACTACATAATACTACATAATACTCAAACCTTGTACAATGCAATTATTATAATATGTGTGGATCTGGAGTCTAACGCACCAAATAATAATAAAGTATCTGTCATTCATAAGCAACAGAGCTCGAGGGTACCTGTTCCATGCAGAGTAAGTATTGGTGTGTCTTGAAATATGCCAATTCGATCCACCTGATTCTTTCGAAAATTTTACACCACCTAACATGCATATGTCTGTCTTTTAATTGTGCATTTTAATCAGATGAAGTGCAAAAATTTGAAAGTAACAGAATGCCTTGCTCCACATGTAACAGCCTGCTACGGGGTGAAACATTTTGATTAATTGGTAAAATGGAGGTAGGTCCTATGGTACTGATTTAGTTCATCCTCGACAATTGTACAAACTTCCTGTTTACTCTTTTAACCCATACAGCTAACTTATCTATAACACAAGGCTGCGCTCCTGATAAAATGAAGCCACCTGGTCTGGTAGCTGTATTAAAAGGAGGCGACCCAGAGCCAATGGGCAACTATGGGCGAAGTTCTTCCAACAACGCCAAGAACCTTGGGATGTTATTTTGTAGATTGATTACCAAAATCTATGACAAAAACGTTTTCATACAGTTTACATAAAAAAAAATGACAGGAAATTGGCACCAAAATAGCTTTTTGTGAACTCTCTAGCTGTAACGCAAGTTGAAAAATAGGAAACTCTTGTTGAAAATCTTTATTGATTCAAAAAAATTATGGTAATAATAATAATAATAATAATAATAATAATAATGATAATAATAATAATAATAGTAATAGTAATAGTAGTAATAATAATAATGATAATGATAATGATAATAATAATAATAATAATAATAATGATAATAATAATAATAATAATAATAATAATAATAATAATAATAGTAATAATAATAAAACAACCACACCACACTGGGATGTGGAACAGCTCGTGCTCAGCTGACCTAAGCTTGTTCCCAAAATCGAAGCTACAACTGAATAGACCTGTGTTGAGCTTTAGCTGCGTGCCTATGACATTTAGAAGTATTTCGAATATTTGTTTAAAGATAATTCACTAAAAATAAAAACTTTACTGGAGCATGAGGAATTGGAAAATATTTAAAGGGTACCTGCAAAAGAACATTGCTGCTTGGTGGAGAAAATACATGATATTGAGCATTGAATGCCCTTTGGCTTACATAGTAATCAATAGGAAAAGGTGCATTTACCGATACGTTACTCAGTAAAAAAAAAAAAAAAAAAAAAAAAGAAAAAAAAAAATCCACAGCAGTGCTACGTAGTGAACAACTTTGCTTGACACTTTTACGAGAAGCATATACACCCCGTTTCAGCTTAATCTGAGAAGCGGTTCATGAGAAGATATCGAAAATAGCGAAAACACACAAAAACATAAAAAATAGAACAAAATTGCAGCGCTAACTGATGAACAAAGTAAGAGCTAGGAGTCCCAAGGAATGTGTTCCTGTGTGATGATAAAGCAATTGCGTGAGCGGTTTTGGAGAAGCTGATGTTTTCAGATTTGCCCCAAAAAGAACAAAATAATTCATTAAAAACTCAAAATCATTTGAGCATGACCATTTGACGAAATATGGTAGAGGCCCACCCGAGGTATATTGACACCAAGTTTGAAGTGAAACTTGTTGATGGTTTCAGATAAAAAAATGTGAATTGTGAACGGACAACGGACAAAGAGTGATGGCAGAAGCTCCGCTAGTTGATAAGCCAGCTGAGCTTAAAGGCCAAAATACCCCCCCCCCCAAAAGACCCCCCAACAACCCAGGGCTCTTCTGAGCCAATGTTTAGCTATGGTGAACAGAGCAAAATGAAGTAGGCCCATCTTGACTGGAAATGATACTGGAAGTACCATACATGAAAGAAAACGAACGAAATGGTGGCTGATCAATTCAGTTGGACATAAATTTAAAAAATAATTGGATGTTGGCCACTTTAACACAGTTGGTAGATATACACCCGATGGTTATCAATAGGAATACATGCATTAACCAAAAGGTACTAGAATAAAACATTTTTTTTTTGACAAACCTGGCAGATGGTTGTGGACAACTAGTCGCTAATGTAATTTTACATTGCATTTCCAGTTAATTTAGATGGTCATCAATAGGAATACATGCATTAACCAAAAGGTACTAGAATAAAACATTTGTTGGAAATCAGGGATCCAGAGAATCAGTACCTTGTGAATATTTTGTGTAACCCGCCCACAAGCTACATTTCCATCAAATCTACGAGTGGTATTTAAAAATCGTTGAATATTGAAACATAAAAAAATGCAGCACTTCCTGTTGATCAATTAACGTCTGGGGGTCCCCAGAAGTTGTTATACAATTTCAAAGTAGTTGGATCAGCGGTTTTAGAGAGGAAGATTTTTTAAATGATTTTGTCAAAGAATGTATAAAAAAATTCTAAAATATCAAAAAATCGCCTTAGTTTGAACACTGGAATAAATTTGGTAGAGACCTGCCTAAGGTACATTCCCATCAATGTCGAAGTGGTTTTGGAGAAGTCTAAAATGTGCATTGTGGACAGACAACGGACGACGGCCAATCCTATAAGCTCCGCTGACTCACAAGTCAGTTGATATATATATATATATCTATATCTATATCTATATATATATATATATATATATATATATATATATATATATATATATATATAAGGAAAATGAAGAAAGCCCTTGACACTGTTCATCAGAGGATACTGCTGAAAGATTAGAACATTATGGCATAAAGGATTTAGATAATGCTTCAAATATTCCTTACAAGAAAGGTGACAGTTTATACAATCAGGAACTCATAGGTCACAATTTTAAAACGGTCCAGTGCGGTGTGTTACAAGGATCTGTTGTGACGCATCGAACCATAATGCCGAGCTGGACTTGATAAAATTAAAAGATTATATTAATGTTTACGCATTTACGCTGAACGCAAATAGCTCAAATTATTTGAAATACTTCAAAGTACAAGAAAATCAAACAAATGTTAATATCGTGCAAGGAACCAAAAATTTGCCACGAGTAGATAGCATTATATATATATATATATTATATATATATATATATATATATATATATATATATATATATATATATATATATATATATATATATATATACATATATATATATATATATATGATATCCATATAATATTAAATATACATGTGGTAGTTTAATTAACAGTAGCACATTCTCTTTGCAAAAATATGATGGTAACCTGCACGCTGATTCAAAGTATAATTGTGATACCTGATGATTTGGAAAAAACCCAACAAATAAACAAGTTCTGTTTTCCGATTCCAGAGAAAATTGAAATATTGTTTACCTGTACTTAATATCTGTAATATATTTAGAGTGCTTTACTCTTTTTTTTTAATTATTGTAATACACCATCCGATCATCGTGTTTCATCATATATTCAATAGATGCTAAAGCTCACTGGTACTGTTTAAGTGTGTTTGTCTGTAACCGTCTCGATTGTACTTTCATTCAATAATGTAGTATCAGTTCGCCTGCCATCAAAGCACCAAATGACGAAACCAGGTATGATTCACGGAGAACTCATGAAATGGCGTCTGTGGTTGTTATTTTTCAACAGCTGATAATGAAGTTTTAGACACCATCATATCCGGGTAATATGCATAATTTCAGCTAATCAGAATACAAGTGTGCAAACTAGTGTAAACAAGGCACGGTTGGCAGCACTTTTCTTTGTGCACCGAAGTAGTTTACAATCAAAGCACCTTGCTGTTATGTAAACACAGCCTGGATTGCCATGGGAAATGTCTTGTACCAGTGTCCAATTAACAATTCTTTTTCAACCAATCACTGACTTCTTCTAGCTTGTATCCCATGGGTTCTTGCTCTCTCATGTATTTAATGTGGCCATTCTTGATTATATAAAGTCTCTCTGGCAATGCGCTGTATGCTTTGTCTGCTTCGTTGCTCATCGTGTCCGCCAATAACGGGATGTCTTTGGCTTTCTGTGCCAACATCCTGGCCATAACAAGTCTCTCCTCCAAGCATCTGTGCTGCCTTGTATTGTAATCATTTCCATCGAAAGCCCATCCATCCAATGAATGGGCCTCTTTTATGTAAATGACTAAAAAATCAGCCACATGAGCAAATTCGTGCGCAATTTCGAGAAAGCGCTCGAATTCTTTCATGAACGGTGGTCAAGTACAGTTCCCAAAATTTACCACCAGAGGTCGCGCTCCTTTGGCAAAAGTCAGGATTCTCTGTTCTGTTTTCCCATCCAGCTCAATGATGCTAGAATTCTGTGCCGGGCTGCCAACAGAGAGATTAAAATCTTTTTTCCGGTACATTTCGTATGCCAAAAATTTCACGTGAGGCCATGTAAATACTGTTTTCTCAAAGTTCTCAAGAGAAACTGATGTTCCATTCATGCCTGCCCTTGTGTACACATTTAACAGAAGTTTCTTCCTTTGTCCCACTGGCAAAAAGTATTTACTAAAGCGCAGCCAAAACATCACACAGCAAGCACACATGAACCGAAACATAAATGTGAAGTAAGGGACTGGTCCAGACATGATTCTTGCTCTTTGTACCCAACGTGCATGTGGAAATAGGATCAATTTTCCTGCAATTAAACAGAGACATCATATACATGCATGCAATGTGGGCAAGTGCTCCACTAAAACCTTCGAATGTTCTCATCGGCACTGCATGACTTAGCGCACGTCAAGTACCGCAGTTTAAACAATGTGCTTAAAACAGTGAAATATGTTTATGCTTTACACTAGTTCACTGTGGTAAGATAAAGCAAACATTAATCCAGAAGAGTAAAATATTTGAAAAGAACTGCAAATATAGCAGCTACAAATTCTAGCAGAAACTCCTTCTACACGAAACAAGTTCCCATTGGCAGGCTGGCCTGAATTTAATTGATCTGCCTCTGGTCACATCATGGGAAAAGATTATTAAAATTCCTTTTTATATTGAGAGGGGGCACCGGTAATACGTCATATTTGTTGCCATAGCAAATGTACAGTTTATCGTCACAAAGGGGCTGATGCGTACAAGGCCATGATTTCGGTGTTATTGCTCACAAGATCACGAAACTGGGATTAGATGGGAATTATTTGATTATTAGGAGCATAAAACTTAGTACGAATCCAGGACTCCATACACGCAATATCATAAGACTGAAATTTAATGCACACAATACCATGAAACTGGGATTTAATACACACAAGACTAGCAGACTAGGATTTAGTTCACGCAAGAATGTAAGAGTGGAATTTAATAGGAATTATTCAATTAGGGAAAAGGTAAGATTTGATGTGAACAGGGAATTTTATTTCATTTGATTTCATTTATTTGTTCTTTTGCCATGGTTATTGGCCCAGACCACAGAAAATATGGTCTCCCGACAGGTAAAACAACAAAATCCGAGAATGATACACATAATAAGTAGCTAACAACACAGAAAATATTAGATATTTAAATATTCAAAGCATAATAACACACAACTAGAACGTATGTATAAATCCTGAAGTTGTCACTTGACATTAGTAGCATGAGAATACCAGCTCATTTATGTTGATGCTGATGTTTAGCTAAGTGTTGTCATGTTGCCGAAATTTATGTTTAAAATTTACCTAGGCAGGGGAAATGCTACAGTCTGCTTCTTCCCGCGACCCTAAGAATCAAGGGAGAATACCAGCTCAAATGTTTTGAACCACCAGGCGAGAGGTTTGTTCTCGTTGAGATGTGTGTTAGGGTTGCAGTTAAGCACGTTTTAAAGCGTACATATTTGCACTTATATACGTTTGAAAGTGTTTTCATTAAAAGACACAAATACAATTAATTTATCTTTGATCCATTGATGCTTGGTGGAATGGTGCAGGCTGGTCCGCGATATATATTTCGCAAAACATACTGTAATTTTCAAGTATGTCTTTAGTCTAGTACCCATATTGGACTTGTTTTAGTTATTGTTAATTTTGTTACTCGGTGGACTTATTAATGAAGAATCGTGATAATGTTTAGGGGCATGACTATAGATAAATGGCAAGATGGGCTTTCTAAATTACTTACAAGTCATGAACAGTGAGACCAAAAGTGAAAACGGTTCAGCGTTATCATCGAGCGCTGATTTTGGAATAAATTTTGACGCAAATTGTAGCTGTCTATTCTGTAAATCAAATTTCATAAAGAACAAAGAATTTAAGAGTAACGTTATTAACAAAAAATCAAATTGAGAAACCCCAAATCAGAAAATGTGGTGGTATCTTGTGAATCTTCCAATATTAGTAATTTGATATCCTGCATCAAATGTAAATCACAATATGTGGGCCTACTCAATCAATTGAAAAGACATTTAGTGGTCACAAAACTATAATAAAAAATCACAAATTAAACACTCTTTTGTGTAACTATTTCAATTGTGACTATCATTCACATTTAGATTGCCGGATGCAAGTTATCGATTACATGCAGCCAAATTTGTTAGATCAAGATATGTTAACACAAGAAACGGGGATTTGTTGGATCAAAACACTTAATTCAGCTTTTCTCTTTGGACTCAATGACAAATTTTAGGCTTCGTTGATGTTAGGAATTTGGGCTTTGCAACTCGTGATACTAGTCACACACCTTTTCATAATAATCAGGCCGGTATGCAAAGAAGATGAAGAAGTCATGGAAAAAGAAAATCACGGAAAAACAGGAAATTTAGGTATGTGGATGCAAAAGGCCTTGATCTATATTTACTACAGGTTTTCTTTGATGGCATTGTTCAATTACATATAGCTCTTACAGCACTATCGTTTCAAAATATATAACCAGAATCAATGAATATTTGGGTCTTACTTATTCTCACCACACATTTTCACAAATGTTTTGTGATATTGTGTATGCTTTCACACCAGCTATTCGGAAACGAGATTCTAAGAAAAAATTTGATCAAATGTTTTGCAGCATTCCTTTCAAACACAAAATTATTGATTCACTGAACATTCAATCCCTTTTCAAATGCAATTTGTTTATAACAAATGATTCCTAAGGAATGCAAAATAACATTCCCCCATTTTTAAAAAAATTAGTTTTGAATACCCACATTTAATTATTGATATCACGAATTCAACTTTTGATATCAAAAATGCAATTTTCGATATCCATAAATCAGATTAAATGTTGAAACGGCTTGCCATACTTTTCTCTGTACTGGCTTACCATACTCATAAGTTACAAATTCATTGAAGCATGTACTTACATGTGTGCTACATCATCTCATGCAACTATACATGGCGCACACACACTTACCTTTACATCTGTTTGCAATACTGGCAAAAAAGCGGAGTCTCTTGTACAGCCAATTCAAGAAATCTACATTACCTGCACATTTTTATTTCAAAACAGAATATTGATAGTATCTATGTTTTACTTAATAGAGAAAAGTCCATCAAGAAAAAATGGTTGTTCCGATTTGATCAGCCTTTATTTCTGAAGGTTGTCGAGCTAGTCGAGCCCCGGTACACTAAGTACATATAATTACCTTTCAGGCTGCATGACAGAAAAGTATTCACAGAAGAGTAAGCAAAGTACATATTATTTAAATGGCCATGATGAATGGATTATAAACCAAGCTGAAATAGTTCCATTTGCTTTAAACTATTGTAGAAACAATGACTTCTTTGATCAGAAATTAGAATGTAGTATAAAATGAAAATACAAATGCGGAAATCATCACCATCATCATCATCATCATCATCATCATCATCATCATCATCATCATCATCATCATCATCATCATCATCATCATCATCATCATCATCATCATCATCATCATCATCATCATCATCATCATCATCATCATCATCATGTTCACAAATTGAATTGCTATAGATTTTAGTGCAAAGAGAAGTATCGACTTAATTTTAAACAAAAATATGAGGAGAGCAGGGGATAAAAATCATCATCATCATACTGTTAACAAATTGAATTGCTATAGATTTAGTGCAAAGATAAATATCGACTTAATTTTAAACAAAAATATGAGGAGAGCTGGGGATAAAATTGTACTCATCTCGATCCAGTCGAGGGCAAGAACCGAGTATAAAAATGAAGTTTTCAAACAGTACAAACGTCCGTGAATAACTTTAAAGATCAACTGCCAAAATACCGTAGAATTAAAACTTACAGAAGAAAACTTATTCAAGCTACCGGTACACTTTAGTAACAATAGTGCAAAGCTACGCACCTTCATTTATTGTTATAATATGGTATGTTAATTAATAAAGTAAATCGGGACTCTCCAATACCAGACGCAAGAATGTGTTTTAGTTTTCTCGATATCCAGAAATAAAATATGTCACGTGTTCCTTAATATTCCGACCTATTGCTGAGTTATTTTTCAATGCCTCAATCCACATGGTATTAGTATGATTTGTGTCCCTGCTGGGACCATGCATATTGCTTGACTGCATTTTGGGTTCGAGGCTATGTCACGGAACATCAGCTCCATGACGGAGCATAGTTTTGTTTCAGAGAATCATTATTTTCAATACAGTTAATGCGTACAAAAATACACAATATACAATTCTTGTGGAGACATGATCACCTAATAAACATATGTGATGGAAAACAAGTGCATATATAGGATTTTGGCTTTTGATTTGTTATAATGTGTGCTTACTCTTGGACTTATGAGTATATAAATGTTATCCGCAAGCCAGAATTTAACTCACCTGAATGTCTTTTAGTTACATTAGGCAGCATCAAGTCCTTCAATGTGGCATGAAACCTTCAGAGTTGTGGGGGTTGGCTTAAAACATACTTATTCATAATGTACTGACACTCAAACCCTCCTGAAAAGGAATACGATTTCCACTTTTTGTTGTGCTTTTTACAAACTCGGTCATTGGTTGCGGTAGATTGAACCTGGAATGTGATTCTAATCTCCCAATGAAACATTATTGAAATCAATACCTGTGTCATGCCCGAAGGAAATCCTGAAGAATATGTAGTATCTTTATTCAAGTTGAATAAGTGTTTCTTTTGCGTCGTTTTAGGGCAACCCTATCGCTGGTCGCGTTTTCACAAATAATAATGTACGGCTGAACACATTCAATGTCATGGCTCACTGTGCCATGTTTTAAGCCTGTCCTGATATTCAACAGTTTTATCCATGATATGTCCACATGTCCCTGGTGTTGTGTCTATGAATGTTCTGTTTGTGCCTGGTAGAATCTCAGGTCAAACGGCCACGGCTGCATGGTTTGTATTAAAAGACGTAGCTTTGCAAATTTTGTTCATGTAGGTTAACTGAGTGAAATGTACGCTGTCGCAAATTCACCAAGTTTGAATTATGAAATCACTTTATAGTCCTATTGGGTGGAGGCTATCTAGATACTTTGCAGGTTTCAACACTCATACCTGCGAAGCCTATCCAGTACCTTAATAATAGCTGGATAATGCATGTACTTGATGCGTACCCAGACCATACTTCTGTAAAGATGACAGAGATGCAAATTGTCCCTTATCATCAGGGAGAGTCCTTGAAATTTGCTGAAAATTTGACTAATTTACGGTGTGTGCTCCTCATCAAAATACACCATTTGTTGCTATATTTTTTGTTAATTATTTTGTGTCCCTGATGGTCTTGACTACTTGTCCTTGAAATGACACTTTGAACGTTAGCATCCCTGAGATGGTGACTTTCTACAATACCACTAGCTTTGACATATAAGTAAGTCTTACCTGTGTCGTACCTCGAACAACATATGAGGACCAGAACTGAAGACAACACTATCACTGGGGAAAAGCAGCCGACCACAATTCAAAATAATGATAGATGTAGCTGAAACCTGCGTGCGTTTGAAAACGAATACAAAAATATTTGGTGCATGCGTACTTTTGAAAAGCAGTACAAAACTAGAAAAGATTTGCTTTACAGCAAATCTGTCTGGGTGCCTTCAAAATGAGACCAGTTTGAAATGCCACACTTTGCCATTGTTCAACATAATCTAAATGTCGTGTATTAGCCAAAGTTTTATAAAGTAAAATACTACAACTTTGGTTCTTGGTTCATAGGATGTGGCCATTTTTATAAACTTATAAAATGAACTTTGAATGAAGCCAGTATCTATGAAAGTTTTGAAGCTATTCAAGATTTAGATTTTGCATGTTTAACCTCTTTGCATAAATTAAAAATCCTACGACTTTGGTTCATGGTTCATTGGATCCGGCTTTGCCACAAACCCATAAATTGAAGTTGAAGTGGCATTTCTATGTATAATAGTTTTGGAGATATTAACTTTGAAACTTTTAAAAACCTCTTATTAGCATAATTTGAAATTCTACTTGTACCATTATATTGGCAGGTGTCACAAACCTATATATGCACATTGAAATTTTGAGTATCTGCAATATTTTGGAAGATATGGAGCTTTTAAAATTTTAATTGCCCCTAAATTTGCATACTTTTAAACATCATGACTAGGTCAGTCAGCATAGCAAGTCTGGTGGTTTTTGGAATAATAGTGCTTGAGAAAATTTCCAGATCAACTTGCTTGTGAAGAAGGAAAGAAAAGAAAGAAAGAAAGGAAGGAAGGAAGGAGAGAAAGAAAGAAAATTCCAGTGTTAACTAATACAGTGAAACCTCTCTAAACTGAGCCCCCTTGGGACCAGAGAACAGTCACCCATGGGACCATGGGACCAGAGAAAAGTGCCCACCCCTGAGAGGATCAGCCCTTGTGGGCACTATGGATGAGTATGTGTGCATATACATATATATGCACATTATTCATGCATGCACACACACTCACACACACACACACATACACACACACACACACACATATATATATATATATATGTACAGTGTATACATATTATAATTCAAGAGGATGTGTATACATGTAATACAAAATTGTCTTTTTTCCTTTATTACATAAACAAATTTTAACAGAAACTGTCAAGAAACTACATAAACATGTACCTGTGAACCAAGACAAAACTATACTGTCTCAGTATTGACTATGAACAACAGGCTGCATCTTATTGGTTAAAAGAACACAAAAACATGAAAGTGTCCACTGAGATGACACAAATTCTACCCTCCTTGGTCGCTGACTCAGCTCTGTATGTAGTCTATTTTTAACAGAGGGTACACTCAGGCTTGTTCTGCCTGGAAGTCCAGTCCCTTTGATCCCTTGGGACTGATAAGCTGAGCAGACTGACTTTACCACAGGCAAAAACAGGCCAGCTAGGACACCAATTTTGGTCATGGTGCATTGACAGGTCTGTTCTGCACTAGTGGAAACTATAGCCTGCCTGGAACATATATGGCAGCATGGAGTCAATCTGTTCCTGCATGAAGAGAAAGAGATACTCTGTATTTTATTTATAAGCCTCATTACACAGTTGTTGGGGAGCCCCCCCCCCCAATTTGCTACAAGACCCAAGACTTCCAAAGCATACATCTAGCATGCATGGATAGAAAGTTGCCTGTAATACAGGTTCAAGCTAATTAATAATGAATGCAAAATGGTTGCCTGGCACCATGGAAGTCAAGCAATGGGTCATATACAGCAAGCAGTTCAAAGCCTCTATGTGGATTGGGGAGAAATTTGGTGAATTTAGCGTACATTAAAATTCCCCAAGTTTTGTTTGTATGCTATTAGATTTGCCAGTTGTCTCAAACCTACATGTGTAACTTAGAACTTTGTGTCTATCTCCAGTAGTTAAGAAGATATGGAGTTTTAAAAATTTTAACTGCCCCTCATTTGCATAATTTAAATCATCTTGACTATTCCAAGTCAGGTGCATAATTTCACTGCTAGGTCATTCACCATGGCAAGTTTGGTGGTTGTCAGAATACTAAGGTCTGAGAAAAACTCTGGACAAATCTGGTCGTAAAAAAGAAAGAAAGAAAGAAAGAAAGAAAGAAAGAAAGAAAGAAGGGAAGAAAAAAAGAATTCTTGGAAAAGCAAAATGTCTGGGTTGGCAACCAGACATAAATATTGAGCGCCGATTCCAAATTGTTTCTTTCACTTGTCCTACACATAATGCCCTAAAAGTCAAACCTACGTCACGTGGATGACACTTTTGAAAGACATTCAGCACCAAGACACCTTCTCACTGTAGGAGACGTCAACCCTCTCCAGCCGACCAATTGATGATGGACCTTTTCATATCATACTTGCTTCAGCTGTATGGAATTGGACTTGCACATACAAGCTTTGATGCTTTTGATTTGGTTATGGTTAGGACCAATACTTATTTGATCAAGGACATTTTTAGGATTTATTGGCCTCTAATAATTGGTCACTTTTTTACAAGTAAATGCAGAGAACCCCGCCCCACAAACAACAGAAAGCACACTCAGAACACGCAGGTCAATAAAAACAGTTTGACAACTCCAGAGACAAAGAAGCATTTTTACGATTTCCTGAGCACAATGAACATGCACACAATATTCACTCAGATTTGGCACTTGAGAAAAGTAACTATCGCAAAAGACTAAAACACTCCGTCCGATATGTTTCAGCTGCCTGAAGTGACTTGAGCTATTAGTTTCCATCTCTATCTTGCCGTCATAATAAGGCACCATATGATAATAACAGCTGTTAAGTCTTAATGGGAGTCTCCGCGACCATGATTATATAAATACACTTGTATATGGTAGCTGATAACTTTATATTTTTGGCCAAAATAAAACTATCCTGACTCCTGGTGATCTAGAAATGTCACATATGTGTTGACGGGAAATACCAGTGATGCAGATAAACTGGCATAGTAGTTACGGAGATCTGCTTGTATATTTGGGATCATAAGTTTATAAGGACAGACATTGGTCATTACGTCTTCTGTGTTAATCATTCGAAGAGTGTCATTCCCTGTGTTTACCCAGAAGGTTATTCTAAGTTAGTGGCATGGTTAACTTTTTATCTATAAAAATAAGAGCATAAAAGATGCACAAATAAATTGCGAACTGCCCTTCAGTTTTCCAACATGACGGAGATAGTTTTGTGGTCCAGATTTCTATGGCGACGATTCTAAATGTTCTTCCCACCCCTATTTTATTATAATCTAAGTGTCATCTGGTAGTCTGGCACTCATTGGACTAGTTTTGTTTGCAAATTACAAAAAAAAAAAAAAAATTGTTTATATTGCACACACCATGATACTTCAACTGCTTCAGATTATTGTTCCTTGCCATCTCTGGACGTCTCTTATATTTCTCGTAATTTCATTCAGCACTATGCAAAGGTGGACTCACTCTAGCTTGCCATGTTTCCTCCGGCAACAAATCCGCACAAAAGGGACCAACTATTGAAATACATACACTCTTCTTCAAATTCCGGCACATTTGTATCTGAAAACTTGCTTTTGCATATCAAAAATTCACTTAGACGCGTAATGAATTTTTGATAACAACTGATTGCCTGATTAAAAAATGCACTTTTGATAATAAGAATGCTATTTTTGATATCCATAACTACCCCTTTTGTTTCAAGAATTTTTAACATGAAAAACTGATTTTTTTTATATAATAAATCAATCGCAAATTGATATTTGTATCAGAAATGAAGTTTTGATAAAACAAATCAGGCTCAGTGTCTTGATAATCATAGTATCGCTGGCGAGATACGGACAGCTGCCTCTGCGGGCAAGCAGGATATTACTAATATTTTGGAACTTAAGAATTCTTAGTACAGGCAGATGGATTTTTTGCATCCAATTTAGGTGCACTAAATGAACATGACTTCGGTATTTGTAAACTTAAATTTCTCTGAAAGACACTAATATTGTGAGAAAGGGGTATATAACCCTCTCATGTGCCAGTAAAATGCCTGTGTGTCCCCCGTGACTGACTGGCATGAACCCCATGCAATGTGGTGGGGAATTGATGTGCATGCTTCGTATTTCTATTGCTGTAGAACCAGTCAAGTCTTTGCAGAACAGCACAAAATAATCGTCGATTCCCTCGGCTTATAATAATTGTACTTACATATTGTCGCAAAGAGAGGGTTTTCTGATGTCATCATAACGAAAGATTTTTTTGGCGTTCACCGAAAACTGTGGCTCCTATATTGAACGTTGTGCAAGTTTTGACAACATCTGCTGTCGATACAAGTCATGTTCACGTGCACTCTGCATTTCAAGCATGTCACCTGTTGACATGTGCATGGCCAAAACATACTTCCTAATGTAGTTCAAATGCTTACATAAATTTTACATCATTGTCTTGCATTTCATCGCTATTTTTCAAACCGTAACTACCACAAGCATAGCTGTTCAATTATCATTACAATTCTGCCAATAACACCAGCGACCGCAGTATCTCTGCTGATCATGCGCACTATACACGGCAAGTTGCATCTGCCTCACGTGCACATCGTTCAGCCTTCGGCGTCGCGATGTACCGCGCTCCAAGAAATACACTCGTCTGTTCGGTGGCCCCAGAAACCCACACTCGATTAAGTTGTCTGCTTACACCCTTATACTATATGAGAGAGTAAAAATTAAGCTTCATAATCCCCCCGCCCCCAATGATGCATTCATTTGCTTAGGAGGCTTTTTAATTGAATAACTAGGCCTGAATGTATTTAACTTTTATCACTAAATGTTGATTCATAATATTTTATGCATTATATATATATATATATATATATATATATATATATATATATATATATATATATATATATATATATATATATATATATATATATATATATATTGCAGGTCCCTGATAACACTCAGATGCTGAAATTATAGATATGTAAAGCGGTCCCTCTCCAGTAGCAGTACTCCGATCTCATGCATCAAGAATGATTACACCATTTTTTAGAAAATGTTCTTATATTCACTCTCTTCGATATACCCTTGCAGCTTCTGCATTGGAATAGGTATAATCATGGTACAGTAGAACCTGCAATTACCGACTCCAGCCCCCACATGGTCAAAACGACCAAATTTTCTTGGCACGGGCGCTTTTGCAATGTAAAATGACTTGACACGCAAGACCATGGTGCTGTCTAATTGCAGCAGCAAATTTACATTCCCTTGATCATTTTCTCAATAAATTTCTTCACATGAGTAACACTTATTTTGGCTAAATTCTGTAGCATGTTTCAAGCACTGTGAGGCAAAAGTTTGCTACAATGCTCCAGTTGGACAACCTTAGACCAGCTGCAACACGCGTCCAACCAGCAAAATCACCCCAACAAACAACCACCCGTTAACAAAAACCAAAAAAAAAAAAAAAAAAAAAAAACACAAAAAAAAAAAAACAAAAACAAAAACAAAAACAAAAACAACCCCCCCCCAAAAAAAACGTAACCAAGTTGTAAAACAATGTTGACAGAAAAGCTGGCCAAATTGTGCCGTTATTTTGCAGTACAGTCAGCTCAAACACAGCTTTTTATTTCAACTTGTCTGGACGGTCAACTTGGGCCAGGGATAAATATGCAGCAGCATAGCTGCTGCATATATAGCCACGATGGGTGCGATATCGGTGTCTAGTATCGATAGGTTTCAGGTGTCCGTTCTCCGAGTTACCAGAGCAAAGAATTGTCAACGTATTGTGAAAAGATGACTTACAATCTTAACTTAAATCTGCCTGCTTGGTTGTGTCTAAAGCAGTTATCATTGTTAGTTATAAATCCAAATGCAACACGAAGGCATGCACACACACACACACACACACACACACACACACACACACACACACCGTGAGCGCCCATTTTAACATGGTGCAATGCATTGTAGGAGAGGAAAATCACAGTGAATGGTGGCCACGTGTTTTCAGCACGGTTCCAGGTGTCCGTTCTCCGAGTTACCGGGGCAAACGGTTGTTTTATCTATGTTTAATCACTTGAAGAAGTTGTGTTGAGGAATCTACCTTTATTCATTTATCGTCACGCAGCTTTCCGTTCTTTATTAGATAGGTTAATTGTAAAATCCTTACTAAAATTAATTTGAAGAAGAGTTTCCGCTTACTCCTAAAATAATGGTACAATTTCAGCTCTTTTGAATCATATAACTCAAGTTTATTTCACACTTTCATTTTCTCATGTACCATCCCTGTAATATATCTCGCCAAAACAAGTTTTCACCTACCAGCTGAATGCCCTCTGTAGTGCCCATTTGCTTCGTTATTCAATTGAATATAGGTCGTCAAGGACCAGTTGAATGTCATGTGTAATATCCCTTTAACAGATGAGTCACTTCTCTTCAGTGGCCAGATGAATGTCATCTTTTGAACCCATTTTCCTTGACAATGATTTCTGATAAGATTTAAAAATTTTTTGTCCTTATACAGGTAACCAACGTTTTTCAATGAAAACGCTAATGTTGATACTCTGTGATTCACTTTTATATGCAAGTGCCAAGTTTGTGGAGGTTGGTGGGGTGTTTGTTTCCTGCGCCCCCCCCCCCCCGCAATGTCGTAAAACAGATAAGGTAAACTGAGGGATTATACCTCCACGGGTACAAAAATAGAAAAAGATTGTAGCTTGTCAGGCATTCTCCCATAACGGCAATCCAAGCAAACTTCATTTCTTAAATGACCCTAACAGGGGGATTTACAAGACAATGTCTTTGAGTTTTTGAAAATATTTTAAAACGGAAATAGTGTCGATTTTAATTGTGTTTGAAATACTTACAGATCGGCCATAAAATTAAATGACCAGGGCTGATCATCTTATAAACACCATAATACACTTTGATATTTAAAAGGTAAAATTCTTACACATCTACAGGTTGAAGTGGTGGAACAAGTGATAAATAAATCACTGAGCATTCTGTTTTTTAAATGATCTTTTGCCATGTGATGTTGTATTAGGTGACAGAGGTTTGGCTGTACAGGGCACTGTAGGCTTACATTGTGCAGAGGTCAATACCAGCAAACCAAAAAAAAAAAAAAAAAAAAGGAAATAAAAACCAACCTCCCCACCCCCACCCCCCCAAACACAAACAACCAAAAAAAACCCAAAACAAACAAAAAAATTAAATAAAATAAAAAACAACAGAAAAAAAAACCGAAAAAACAAAAACAAAACAAAACAACTCCCACCAGCATTAGATGTTGAAAAACTCGAAAAATCGCTGCTGTACGGATAAATGTTGAGCGTGTAATTGGAAATGTAAGACAGAAGCACTAAGTATTAACCTCTATGTTATCCACGGATTACTTAATATTTAAATTTGATGCCCAGGTTGCATCAATAGACAAGTTGTTGTGCTTTGTCAAATTTGTCCGAGTCAGTTGCCCCGTTTAATCAAATCAACTGTGCCTTTTACTTTTACATATAATGCTTGAACTGATTAAGCTTTCTGCATTCAGGCCAATACCATTTTGATGGTCTGTTCGGTACTCGCTTCATTCTCAAAGATTCTAGATTTTTTTCCCCAATATTTTTGATCAGATGATTACAGAAAATGTTTCGGTAGCTTTGACAATAACACCACTTGACATACACTTGCACTGTTGAGTTAGGCTGGGTAGCCGTGTCAGTTAATGTAGCAGCACCCACGGCATCTGTATCTTCATTTGATTTCCCAATATTGGCTAGTGGAGTATAAATGTTCCTTAGACTTTTTGGGCAAATTACAAGTGTAAAAAAGGTGACGTATCACATCAGTCCACAGATTTGGATCTGGAAGGATTCACTCATAGTGCGATACTTGTCCAAACCCAAAAGTCACAAAAAATTAACGTTTTGCGAGAAAAACTTAAGCTTTAACCTAATAACAATAAACGTGGTCCTTTTTAAGAGTTGATTGGCCATCACGCTGTCCCAAATCGAATGATCTGGGTTGATTGGGGACCTCTATGCTCTCATTCCTTGTACAAAGCAGGCATTTTGTTTTGCAGTGTTGCTACGCATATGCCAGTGACGGGAGTTTTCTTAAACACAGATATTCTCCACTTTAGAGAGCAGTACTTTGAAAAGATAAGCTGTATATATAATATACAGACTGTTGCCATTCATAAGATTGTTTTTTTTTTATGTTCAAGATGAAACCCACGGAATATCAATGATTAATATTCAAAACTGGTATTTAAAGTGAACGTTTGTGAAATATGACTGCTATATAAAATGTAGGGTCACCCCTTCATTTCTGTCCGACTTCACTGCTTAAATGTTTGCCCAAACTTTTAAATTATCTACTGTTAGAATTTGCATCGTAGGGTATTTTTACCCATACGACAGCACGTCAAATGCAAAGCATAACAAACAAGCCTTATACCTATTGTCAGTCCTTAAAGAGACACATACCATGTGCAAACAGTGTAAATTTTTACAATGCATTTTGCTATACAGTTGCATTGGGTACTGTGTCAGGTTTACTCTTTTCCATTGAGTATAATCTTAATAATAATAATAATAATAATAATAATAATAATAATAATAATAATAATAATAATAATAAAAATACTACTACTACTAAGAATAATGATGATGATGATGATGATGATGATGATGATGATGATGATGATGATGATGATGATGATAATAATAATAATGTATATTCTTTATTGCCTCCATTTTGACTGGAGAGATACAGTTAATACACAATTACATTATTTCAGTTATTTTCAAGTTACAGAAATAAATTTAAAAAAAAATCACCACATTAGGAAGCAAAACTAATATATGTATATATATAAATAATTATATATGTATACTTAAACACTCAGGTGTAAGGATACAAATTACAGTTTGATTAATTTGGGGTTGCATAACTCTAACTCATGTAGTGCGCTTGCGCCACTTCCATTGTACACCTATACCTATAATTGCTAGGCACTCCGGATGTATTCAATACTCATGTATATGTTATAGCTTTTCTTTTTTCGGCCCATCGTACTTTATACATAAAACTCATGATAACACAACTTATCTCCATAATTTCCCTGCGTTTTTCCACCTCCATGATATCACACATACCACCAAATATAATGTATAGTTGCTCTTTATAACCAAGCTGGACAAAATCCGGAAACACACTATATATTTGTTGAAACAATCTCTGTCTTGAAAACTGATACTTGCTGCAAACCATGACAAAATGCTCAATATTTTCAACTTGACCACTATTACACATAGTACAGACACGGGATTGATTAGGCAGTCCTAAATATCTACCTGCATTTTCATTTAAGATATGTTCACCAAACATTAATTTTACTGTATTCGTAATACTTCCCAATAATTGAGGTTTTTCTCGTGCAATTTGCCACCACAAATGGGGTTCAATATTAAATACCACGTTCCGAAATAATTCTAATTTAGTATTACACGTCACTGACAATTGCCATTCACGTTTTTCAGCTTCAAACACTTTTCTTTTCACTTCTTTCTTCCACACTAATGTTTGGAAAAACCCTTCCGAGATCTAAAATTTCCATCACTGTGTCTATAAGACCGTATTTCTCGAGATACTTTATAATAGACCCTGTTACAGTGCCATTCAATGTGCTTGTCTTATACCTGTATTGAAAAAGATGGTTCACAAGTATCTTTCTCTCCCTTGATGTAACTGGGAGCCTAAGTAAGTTACCACAGTAACACAATTTTTTGACTGCAGTTTCTCCCTCCACGGTAATCCAACCTAGCGTGCACAAAACTCCCGCATTAGCTGCTTTCTTCGGTAGACTTTGGATCCGCCTGGCTGCTTTTCTATGGGCCACACAGAGGGCGTCTATGCCTTTTTTACTCGGCAACCAGACCTCACTACCGTACAGCATAGTGGGTAAGCATACAGCTTTATACATTTTAGCAGCCGTTAAAGGGTTAATGCCGCCTTCTCGAATACCGAGACCAGTCATGGCATTAAGGGCTCTCCTACTTTTACCAATACGATCTTGTATACAATCATGCCAACATCCATCAATATGGATATTGACGCCAACATGTGTATATGATTCACATTCCTGAATACATTCACTACCCAATTTAAATATGCGTTTCATTTTATTTTGTTTTCTTTCATGTTTATTTTCCTTAAATACCATTATACCAGATTTATTTGAGTTGTGCTCAAAATGCCACAGAAAGCTATAATCATATACAATTTTAAGACACATATTTAGAGACTGTTCCGATAACGCTAGTATTGTCATATCGTCTGCTACTGTTGGGGATGTTACATTAATATCATGAAGTGATAATCCATAGGAACTTTTCTCCAGAGTACAAAGTAGATCATGAAGCAAGACGGTGTACTGAAACATAGAAAGAACCCCACCTTGTCGAATACCTCTTTTTACAAGAAACCAACATAAAAAATGATCATTAATTCTAACACTGCTTTTGAGATCTTTGTAGTTCTCTCTCATGAGTTCCAACTCTTCCCTTTAATGCCTAACAAGTACATCTTGTACATCATTCCTTCAATCCACACAGTATCGAATGCCTTACGTGTATCTAAAAAAGCAACACACAGTTTTTCGCCTTTTTCTTTAAAAAAACCGGCAGTTTCCTGAATCAGGAAGGAAGCGTTTAGGCATGATACTCCACTTCTGGTGGCGCACTGCAACGGATGACGGTATTCAACCTGCCGTAACCAAACTTTTAATCTATTAAATATTACTGAGTCCCATATCTTTGAAAGAATTGTAGTCAAAGATATACCCCTGTAGTTTTCCTTGCATAAGGGGTCTTTGTTGCCCCCTTTAAATAGAGGCAAGAGAACAGATTTTTTGAAATTGAACGGAATATATTCTAGCTTGACCATAGCTCTGAAAACATTCAACATCACATGTATTAATGTTTTACCACCATATTTAATATGTTCTCCGGTAATTGCATCGTAACCGCCAGCTTTACGAAGATTAAGCTGTTTACATATTGTTTCAACCTCGTCAAAGGTGATCAAAGAATAAAAGATAGGGTCTTTAACATCAACACTAATTCCCTTTTTATGCATATTTTTCTCAATGACATAAATTTCATGTTCAACTTTTACTTTATTTTCTATGTCATATTGATCAACATTATTAGACGGATCCCCTAAATCTTCAAAATGAGCAGCCCATGCTTTACATATGTCTTGGTCTTCGTATCTCCTACTCTCAAAGAAGTAATATTTATTATTATTATGCCTTCCTTTTAAGAGCCTTTGCTAAATGTTTGTGCAAATTTATATAATCAGCGAAAGTGATTGACATATACAAAAATGGAATGTTGATATGTTGCTGGTTTGCATTTAAATTTTCAGGTCATCAAGAGTTTTTCTCACTCAGGCATCCAATATTACGTCAGCTTTCCACAAACAGCTTATCATAACGTCAGTTCTGTTTATGTATATATACAGTATGACATAATCCCTATAGAAAACGTTTAATTTTTAAATGTAAACAACACAAACTTGATTCTGTCATCCAAAGCTCAATGCACCCACCCGTCCATGCAGAAATAATGACTCGATGCACTATGTATATTTGCTGTGGGAAAGCTGTTATTTTTTTGTTTTCTGACTTATAGTTGGAACGGAGGTAGAGCGTTTTTGTAAAGTGGCAGATTCATTAATATCACAAAAACAATATACACTCCTACGTTCTTTTGCGGTAAGCTCAGCTGACTGACAACAGCTAAATGACAAGTCAGGAGCACCAAACTATGGCAGGCCTACCATGTTTCGTTTTTTTTTTTTTAGCGCAAGTGCTAATAGTTCAAAAATATATTACTCGCATTCACAACTTCCAACCAAACAATCGCAACAAAGTTAAATAGAGCTAAAGGCAGAAATTCAAGAGTTACCAAAACATCAGCACTCAGCTTCCATTGCCAATATGAAGAGGCAAATGTCACTTCACTCTCCACTTGAGACAGGCACTTAGCCATTGTCACCCATTAAAGGCAATTGGTGATTTTAAACAGGTCCTCTCAACCTTTGAAATATTCCTCGTTTACTACAAACGTTAGACAAAGTTTGGGTTTTAAGTGGTTAGGTCTACATATTATGGAAAAAAACAACAGAATTTAAGTGCATCAGATCCATCCAAGCAGTCCAACTCGCCAGAGCTGCAGGAATGTACACTCTCAGACATTGATGAGAAATTAGCATTTGTCAACAACTTCATGCGTGGTGCTCAAGCACGGCCTCTAATGACCAGTTGAATGATAGATACAGATGTGATTTTATGATGTTAACGAGGTGTTTGATATTTTTGTTAAGAGGAAGTCCGAGAACAAATTTGTCTTTCAGACAAAAGAATAATCATGGAGGACCGCAAAAAGTGCTTGATCTCATTCTCAGACCCCTAGTACTTCGCAAGGAAGAACCTTTATCCCTCAGATTGTCGACTTCAAAAATTTAATTGGTGATTACCATGATGCTAATTGGCAATGTATTAAACAAGGGGACTTAATGAGTTGAAGATGTGCAATGCAACATGATTCTGACCATTCGCTTCTTTATACTGGTCCCGTAATTATGAAGTATATACTTGATCATAAGAAAGGAATGTATACTTCCTTTCACTAACTATTGGGATATGTATTGTTTACAATAAACATTAAATGGAACACAAACCATATTCAATGCATTATTCCCATATTTCGTCAATAACGCACTATGCATTCTAACAGTTTTATACACTGACACTACATATTGCAATTGTACATTGAACAATTGCTAACGATGATGATAGTTTTCAAACAAACTTACGTCATCTCTTTTGTAAAGTGGGGTTACTTTTCCTATTTTAAGATTATCTGGAAAGATGTCAGTGGCATGTGACTGATTTAGAATGACTGTCAGTAGCTTGATGACTGGCTTCATTATTTTTAGCAATTCGATGGATATTTCATCATAACCGCTGCTAGTTTTACTTTTGTGGGAATCGATAATTTTTCCAACATCATCCTCTGACACGCATTTGAAAATTAATCTGTGTTTACTTGGTGTTTGTAAATATATTTGAAATTGGCATTGTGTACAGGATTTATCTGTTAAGCAAGTTTTGATCCTATTTCGGTAACAAAAATGTTGAACTTGTCTGAGTGATGTTTTTGTTTATCAGTAAGTTTTTTTTTAAGTTTAAAGAAATCTAGAAACTGAGCTTTCATTTTTGTTTTGTTGAATACCTCTTTCATAGTTTTTCGTGTATTTCTCAAATCGCCTTTGTATTTATCAAAGTTTGTAGGCTACCATAGTAGATCATTTTGGCTTCATTTATTTTGTTACAAAGAAAGTTATTGTATGTACTTAGGTTTACGCTGATTGTATTCTTTACATTCAACATGGATCTTTTTTTGTTTCTGTGAGCCATAGAGATAATAATACCTCTTGATATCCAACCAGATGTTTTATGTTTATGTCTGTAAAATTTGACCATTTTTGTGCGGAAGTTTTTATCTAAAGCCTCTTTGCACACTGTTTCAAAAATTTTGTTATTTCCTATTAGATCAGCATTTGTATTTAATTTTTCATAAGCTGCACTTATATCTTTCAGAAAGTCATTTTGAGAATTTGATCTGCATGATTTCACTTTTATAAATTTTGGGTTAGGTTCACTGACATAATCCAGAGAAATAAAGTAAGGATATTGATCTGAAATCCCACTTGTTATAATACCTGAAGTGGAAGATTTGTTAAAATTTGGGAATTTGGCGAGAAAGTTAATTAATGTAGGCCTACCTCTACGCTGTGAGAGCCTGGTTGGTAAGGTAATCTGAGGAATGAAACTAAGTGAGATGACCGTGTCAAAATACGTGTTATTTTTTTTTTCTCGTTAACGTGTAGCAAGTCAATATTGTAGTCCCCTAGCAATGATTACTTTACAGCTACAACTGTTTATAGATTCCAGTATTGGAGAAAATCGATTTATAAAAGTAACATGATTATCAGTGACATCCCTGATTGGTCTGTATATGTTCCCAAGGATGATTTTCTTTTGAATTTTTGCTATTTACTTCAATAAATTGACCCTCCTAGATATAATTCTTGATAGGTGGATTCAGTTGGTTAATTGAAACATTCCCTTATGTATATTGCTAGGCCACAATAGGCTGAACACAGATTACCCTGAGCAATTACGTTATAACCTTCTTAATGTAAGACCGACAAGTCTGATTGACCTGAGAGCCATGCCTCTTGGAAGCATATTGCACTAAACATGACCTGCTTTGCTTTTAAATTCTCAACTAATATTTTGATCTGATCCAATTTTGCATTTAAGGATTCACAAATAAGGCTAAGTACAGTTAATTGATTCTTTTTTACCCGTAAAGCTATGGTGAGATCATCTATGCTGAAAATGAAATATGCAGAAAGTTGTACGGTATTAAACTTGGCCCTGAATCCAAAGACTCGTTGCTTTCGTCTGTTAAAGTTTATCAGCTAATGAACTTACTTCCATTCCTCCGAATTTATTACGAATATCACAATTATTTGTGTTCATCTCTAAAAATAGATTGTCAGTTTCTGATTACAGGATCGTGTAACAGGTCATCGATGAATAGGCTAACGTTGGAACATTTAAGGATATTTAGGCCTGGCATAGGCCTACACCTATTTTTGCTTGTTATTAGGCTTGTTGGACCGAAAATGGCAGCTGCAATATAACTTGAGTCAAATAAAAGTGAAAGCCCATGATGAAAATGAAATAACAAGAGTAACCAAGAAATAGGCCTATAGCAAAAAGGAAAAAGTAGCTGACGAAACAACCGTCAGCGAAAGACGACATGCCTGTTGTCCGTGGACCTTGTTGACACTTGGCCTACATAGGAAGACCATAATTGCAGAGAATCAAGTCAAACCTTAATCCGTCTTGTCTCTAGTAATATGAAATATATAATGAACAGACCTGCTGGTGCCGGTAAAAAATAGAAAGAAGACACCCCCCAAAAAAAACAAAAAAACAAAACAAAAACAAAAACAGAAACAAAAAAAAAACAAAAAACAAAAAAAAAAAAAAAAAAAAAAAAAAACAAAGTGGGCCTACATGTCGGCGCCATCGAAATACGATGCGAACCTACAGTTGAACAAGGGAATTTTGGCGTGTGAACACATTGTTTATAAAAGCTGAAAGTTGGAGATCCGGGGCAATGGTATCCAAGCAACAGCGATTCAGACGACGTTGGAGCATAAAAACAATACAACTTTAGATGCAGTTACTTTCAGTTCTCGTATTTTTTGTGTTTCGTTGGTCCAAACCGGGATTTTTCTTCATTATCTGTCGACACAATTGAAAGGTCGAGTCGTTTAGTTTCATGATAAATAGGGCTCCGTTTATTGTCCATGTCGTTTTTGTGAGGCCGCTTTGCTAAGGGCTGTTCCAAAAAATATCCTGGGGGGGTGGGGGGGGGGGTGGAAGGCACCTTTTTGAAAGCACCACCACCTACAGGACATACCTTTCACTAGAAGCCTCCACCTATAGGACATTTCTATTTTTAAACTCCTCCATCCACAGGACAGGTAACCCCCTCCCCCCCTCAACCCCTAGGACAATTTTTTTTTTTCAAAAACACCAATTTTAACTCCATACACACTTTGAAAAATTTGAAAATTTCAAGGTGCACATTTCAGCAATATTTGTGTATGAAACAAACTGCATTTAATAAATAAATGCATGAGTGTTTTAGGGGTGCTTAATACTATGATATACCTATATTTCTTTAATACATCACAGAGGTGATATACATGTACAGTACCAATTTGAATCTCAAAATATCAGCTCGCCATTGTAATAAACAAGAGTACAGCATGCCTGTGTGGTTCAATAATGGTGCATCAATTATAGAAATACACATCATGGCACAACTAAACTTTCAATATTATACTGCTCAAACTTTAAATGTGCAACCAAATAAAGCTTCCCCAAGTGATTTGACTTGTTTTGTCTTTTTAATTTCAAAGCTTGCAGTTTGTGCACAGAGCATTATTAAGCTGTAGAGCTCATGTTCTTTTGGCTTGCAATGCTCTTACACTTACTACACTAGTGATGATGGTTGTAATGCTTTTTAATAGACTTTGTGTGTCAAGTACACCTTTTCTCTCCTACATGTTGTATATGTACTTGCGTGTGACCTTTAAATTAAGTTAGTGTTCTACCAACTTGGGAGATCACTACAATCAAGTGTTTTTAAAAAACCCACAATTATACTGAAGCCAGAGTATAATTGTGAGTTTTTCACTCTTTAATAAAAAAAGCACTGCTTTAAATGATCAACACCCACATTCAAAATATTACTTAAACTTATCAAAGTATTAAATGTACCAAATTTTTCTTGTCGCTGATTGGTCAAACCAAATACTGCAGCCATAAGAAAACTATTTCATGAACCAGTCTGTTTGAGAAACTAGCCCTAGATGTGGTGATGGGTGTAAAGATTATCTAAATGACATGTCCATCTAAAACTACTTTACTTTAATAACTCATTCCATACTGATCCATGTTTTTCAGCCAAAACAAAAATATCCCTTTATCTGACTTTGTTCAACTTTTGCCAATTTTATTTTAATTATGAAACGAGCTAGATGAAAAGACCACAGAGTCAACAGCTTTTCTCAGCAAACTCCAGGTGCAATATTGGAACTAAAGTGTGCAAAGCTGTTGATTCAGACTTCTCATGATCTTTCAGTATGGAATGAGTTGATAGTACACTTATGTAACTTTTGCTCCTTCAGTCACCCTCTTCAGTGCGCTAGCTTGCATTGTAACACAACTGTATGGTGAATGGCTTGTGCATGCATTGTCATATGGGGCATTAGCCAGGCAACTTCAGTATGCGGAGATCACTGTTTTGAACAGAACCTACCTTCCGTCGTATATCCATGGGGAAATCAACCACGCTCTTTGCTATTCCCCAGGCAAATGCATATACCAATCATGACTACAATTCAACACACGTCCATTTACAGAAACTTTATTAGATAATCAACACAAAATACACACTTACTTTTGTTTTCTTGACCCAAGTACACCATGTATTTCAATCGGTTATCGGACAATTCGTCGAAATCAACTTCGCCGTATATTCACTTCGTCGGAGGTTAAAATTGGCGACTGTCTGAATGGCCATGATGACAATATGTCGAAATCAATTTGGCTGTCAGGTCAACTTCGGCGAAAGTTCATAGGCCTACACGTCTCTGGTTTGAACCAAAAGTCAATTGGTCGCGTGTACGACCATGGTGGTAACAATTTTAATGGGTCGATATCAAAGTGTGAATAAAGTTTGCCTGCATACGTTTTTTTTTTTTTTTTTTTTTTTTTTTTTTGGTACTTTAGATAATTCTTTTAACCGAACCAGAGTGTAAAAAATTGGCAGGTTGTGCTCAGTCACATGATGATCATTATACAGCCACCAGCAACATTCACCTGGCACCCGTTTCTCGCCGATTTCTATCGAAATGGCCTCAAAATGAGTTACTTTTCGGCCAAATAGCACTTTGATCATTGATTCATTCTGATTTTCGACCGAGTTGATTTCGCCGATGTTACATTGCGATGAAGATGACTATCGACGAAGTTGTGTAGTGACGAGATTACTTTTCAACCAGATTTAACTCTCGGCAAAGTTGGCCTCCTACGATGTTGATTTCGACGAACAGTCCTAGATACATTTCAATCTGCCTTCTCGTGTTTGACGCTGTCCTCGCTACTTCCGGTTTCGGTTTGTGCCACTAACGGTGCGCCACCTATATATTGGTGCGCAGTCTGATCGTACATGTTGTAATACTAGAGTATAACAGGGTACCAGATTTATAATAGATTTCTACAGGCGGGAAAAGACATCGGAGAAGCCGAAACAACACTGATGGGAAAGAATGAAAAAGTAATTGAATTTATTAAAATTGATTGATATAACATATAATAATGTACCGGACATGGAGAATAAAAATACCTCCACCCATAGGACACACGATCTTATTAAACCCTCCAACCCAAGGACAGATGTTTTGTTTTTTTCCACCACCCATAGGACATGCATGCCGTTCAGAGCCTCCAGGTAGCGGACAAAAAAAAATTTGCCGTCCACCCCCCCCCCCAATAGGATATTTTTTGGAACAGCCCTTAGCTTTCCTCGCGAGGAAGAAAGTGTCTGATTCTTGTTTTGTACTGTTTTGCCAGATCTTCGTTTATAAAGACACTAAGCAATCCTTCTTTTGACAGTTTTATTACAATTTACGCTTGTCCCAGTGAGAAGCAAAATTGATAAGGAAAAGTGTGTTTTTGTTGGTTTGCTTTTTGCCAATCCTGTTAGCCGCGAAGGTAGGCTTCTTGAGAAACTGACGTTAAGTTTGACTCCTAAGTGACGCACAACTTGATTAGTATCTTCATCTGCTTTATCTTCCATCCCGTTTACTAAAAGATTATTATGCCCACCGGTGGTGAGAATCTCCTGATGCATCACGGCCTTTGCCCGTTCTTTTTCAATTGAATTAAGATGATGTTCGTGCTTTTCAACCTTGGTTTCCACATTATTTAGCCGGAGTGTTACAGGCTTAATTTTCTCATTTAGATGTTCTTTTCTAATTGTCTCTAATGCAGGATAAAGGGCATCCTTTAAAGCAAGTACAATTCTAGGACTACAAATAGCCTGTTGCACTGCTTGTTCAATCGATGCAGATAGTGCTGTATCAACGCCATCGGTAGCTTAAGTTGAGACTCGTCTGACTCCATGTCGTGCTCACTCCTCTTGCGTTTGTTGTCTAGGCCTACGTTTTCAACCAGGTTTAGGCCTATCGTTGATTGATTCTGTGGCATTAAATGTTACTTTCCGAAGTGCAGCTCAGAGACAAATTTTGCGGAGATCATCATTGATCTTCCTAAAACAAGGGTATTATGGATAATTTCCAAAATACTAGTATTGTCCGCTAAAAAATTAATAACACATAACTTATTGTGGATTATGTCACTGATATACACAAGAAGCAGTCACGGACCCAAGATTGAACCCTGTGGGACACCGGCCTCGACTTGTAGCTAGCCAGAGAACTGGCCGCCAATAGTAACATGCTGACAGTGATCAAAGAGATTACATCTTATTAACTCAAAAAGCAGCTTCGAAATTTCTAACTAATTTGAACAGAAGACCTTCGTGCCAGACAGGGTCGAAGGCTTTAGAAACATCAAGGAAGACCGTCCTTGATTCATTGTTCATTTCCAGACCGTTATAAATGTCACGAGTTATTTAATCAACTGGTTTATGGTGGTTTTGTTTGAAGGGAGAATTGTTTAGGTGTAAGAAGTCCGTTAGTTATCAGATACTCATGTAAGGGATTGTAAATTACACGTTCAAATACTTTAGAAACATTACAGAGAAGAGAGATCCAACGGTGACAGTCTTTCACTTTGTCATTCTTTTTGAAGTCGGGGCATAGATTATACTTTTTGCAGGGATCTCGGAAACGGGATATGGAAAGGATTAGATTGTACAATTTGGTAAGCAATTGAAATATAGCTGGAGCTGTGAGTTTTTTGAGGATATTCGCTACACCATCAGGAGCAGACGCGGAACTAATCTTGAGTGATCGTTATATTTTTTATAGTGCCATTAGTGGGCTCATCGACCTGAATCATGGGTAATCTAGCTTTGGTGTGATAAGCAAGTCAGGCAAGGGCAGAGGGTTTTCTACGTGAAGGCCTATACGTCTACACTGATTGGCAAAAATGTGTTACAAAATTCATATTTGTATTCATTGCTGGTAATGACATTGCCATTTTCAACAAAGAGAGGTATTGTTTGACTAAGTTTAGGACCAAGTAAAGGTTTAGTGTGATTCCACCACCTTTTGGGGGTTTAGGCCTATATCCCTGGAGTCAAAGTGACTCAAACTGTGAGCGGATTTTGGAGAAGTATAATTTGTAAGAATTTCTAATGGCATAATCGGCTATATTGCGCTTTCGTTTAAAACGCTGGTAAAGACGATCAATGTTACGTCACTCAGCATGACTGTGACTAGGATGAATACTTTTAGATGCCCGTCTGTATCTGTTCCAAACACGATTTCGTTGCCTTTATTTGTTTATATTATATGCGATCCAAAGTTTGTCTTTTGGCCTTATTAAAACTTCACGAAACGGGATAACTTGTTTGCATAAATCGATAAACAGATCAGACCAATATGAGACATTAATTATGTCCTCAAACACGCTAAAACGAGTATGAAAGGGGGCTGATAGAAGTGCTTTGTTCAGGTCACCGAAGTTGGCACGTTTATGATCCCAATTTTTTCGTTTAAAAGGACGGTCTATATTCTGGGTTACCGACAAAGTACAACATATAACTGAATGATCACAGGTGGAAATGGGCCGGAGAATCCCTGAACCTAGCACGCATCCAGGCGAGTCCGTAATCATTAAATTGAGTAGGCTCTCCGATATATTGTTTACACGGTTTGTTTGTGAAATTAACTGAAATAACTTATTCGGTGTGAGGTTGACCAAACGCAAAACAGGTCACTGTCAGTATCTTCAGTGTTCCAGTTCTGACAACTATCGTTACAATCACCAGTAATAAAAAGAATTTTTATGGTTTTATTCCACAGAACTAGTAATCGACTATTCAATCATAAAAGCATCTTTTTCATTGGCTAATTTGCCAGGTGGGCGATAATATCCACCTAGGATCATCAAGCCACAATTAAAAACGAAATTCAACCCATAAAGACACGTTATTGAAATTTTCCAAATCCAGACTTCCATTAAAAGGTAGGTTATCCCTCATATGTAACGCTACCCCACCTTCGGTGCCTGTTTCCCTATCGTCACGTAATGGTGTGTGAAAACCTTTCAAGTGAGAAAAGTTCATTAGGGTGGCTGTAGTCGATCCATGGCTTCCAACGGAGTCATTACATCAAGTTGGACTGATTCAGTTAAACCATTATCAACTTTGCCGCTAGTCTTTTTACTTGTGACATTTGCATGACAAAAAAAAAAAAAAAAAAAACCACAAAAATTATTTATTTTACTGAAAATCGTACATACACAAGTATACATATTGCACAAGAAAAAAGATTTATAGATCAAAATAAGCAAACGAACTTAATATACACTAAAACAGATGTAAAGATAGCAAGAGTTTCAGCAGGAGGAATGAAACCCCTTGGGGCTTTATTCCCTCCTATCTGAGACAGCACCGATTACGCAAGCATACAGTATTTACTGGAATAAGAATCAGAGAAATACACAAGCAATTTTCTTAAAGTGAATCCAAATACATCTCTGTTATTGTTGATCCAAAACGAATAATTTGAGGCGCTTTTTGAACAGATGTATTGAGGTAACATTTGTAATATGCATAGGCTCTGATTTCCAGATGTATGGTTCATGAGATATTATTGAAAACTTCTCTAAGTTTTTCCTAGATTGCTGTATGTAAAAGTCTTTTGTTTGTCTAATATTATGTTTATGAACACTTGATACTCCAGGAAAAAAGACTTCAAACACGACAGGGACAAGATAATATTTAACTATATACATGAGCAAACTTGTAAGATAGGTTTGAAATTTCAAGAATTCAGATTTGTGGATTGGAGGTCAGGATGTGAATTAAAACTGAAAATGTAATGATCTGTAGTATCTTTGATTTTTGAAGTTAAGTAGTCTCATTTCCTGTACTAGGATATATGATGGCCCAGGAAGTGTAACAGTAAGTGAAAAATGGACACACCAAAGCATATCATATATTTAATTATTACAATTATTCCAAATTTGCGTCTGCTCTTCTTGAAGATCCCAATTATTATTCCTTTTTAGAAATATAATGAATGTGTAGATCTTTTTCAAACTAAATACCTAAAATGTAAATTTTTCAACTTAATTACTTTTTCTTTCATTTATTTCGATAGCAAAATCATCTGAAAATAGTATAATCTTGCAAGATCGAAAAATCATAGAATTGGTGTTGTCAGTATTAACAGATAATGTATTTGTATGAAACCAACAAATAACATATTCTGAGGTGTTGTTTATTTTATGCGGTAGAGTATCAACATCTCTTCACTGAAAAGTAAACTTTTGTCATCTGCAGACATAACATATCCTGAGACACAAGTCCTAGGTCATTTACATATAGGAGCAATAACAGGGGTCCTAAGATGGACCCTTGAGGAACACCACAGTTAATAGATAATATATATGTTCAAGTAATGTACATACTGAGACCCATTACATTGATAACTGGTAAACCAATTCAGAGCTTAACCATGCAATACATAGAATGATAAAGTTTGACGTATGATAGTGTGATTGACTGTATCAAAGGCCTCAGAGAGGTCAAGAAAGGCAGCAATGGTGTGTTCCTTTCTCTCCAAGGTCTCAGATAGTTTACATGAGAGATAGCTTAAAGCATATTTTGTACTATGCTTGTTGCGAAATCCAAATTGAAGTGATATTAAAATCCAGTCTGTAAAGATGATCAGTCAATTGGTTGAGAACAGCTTTTTCAAATATTTTTGACAGAGAAGGAAGGACAGAAATGGGTCTACCTTTATTAAATATTTCCTCATCCCTTTTTTAAATGGGATTAATTCTAGCATATTTCAAAGTTTCGGTAAAGATACCAGTTTGGAGAGATAAGTAAATGATATGGGTAAGTGCAGAGACTATTTCACTTGATACAAATTTGAGAACCTTTGGGTTTATATTATCCCAATCTGGACTGGGATCTTTTGAATTTTATAATGGAATTTATGTCTTGCTCAATGATTGGGGAGAAATAGAAAAAGTCAAAGTAGTTAACTTGCAAGTAGGGTTCAGGACTTACAGGGGTTGGGGGTATTTTATTACCTAATGACTGGCCAACATTTACAAAATATGAATTAAAGTTATTACCTATGTCTTTGGGCTCAGTTATAACTTTGTTATTGCTTACAAAACTTTTTGTAATTTGTGATTTTTTTGTTTACTAATAACAGAGTTAAAAGTTTTCAGACTTCAGATATTAATTATGTTGAATTCCATCAGTGTAATATTTTTCTAAGTTATACGTAAGATATGATTTAGTTTATTACGACAGCCATTGTATTTTGCATTATTTTTTACAGTTGGTGAGTGGATCTTTCTTCTATATAACCTGTATTTTTCTATTAATGGATTTGAAAATCACAGGTGTTAACCATGGCTTGTTTAGTTTGTATTTGGAGTTTATTGGTCGAAGGGCAACGGTCACTGTATATACATTTGGAATATTTTGAGCAAAAAGAGACAATGCAATATCAGCATCTGTTTTATCGTATATGTCTGTCCGCTTATAGGCACTTATCACACGTTCAAATTATTTAGTTAAGATATTCAATTTGTTTTGGTATGACTATTGTGTTTGAAATTATTTGAAGGACAGATAGATGATCAGATATACCATTGTAAAGAATAACACTTATTCGTTCAAAGTTATCTGTAATTGCATTAGTGAAGATATTATCTATACGAGTAACTGAGTTTTTGGTATCTTGTTTGTCTGTTAATGCAAGGAAAATATGTTACCATGTAGACTTTCTATAAAGTCTGAAGAGGGCTGTTTGTTTATATTGAGTACATAGATATTAAAGTCTACAAGAAGGTAACATGGTTTATTTACCTGTATATTTTTTTTCTAGAACAGCCTCAAATTGTTCATTGAAATGCATCAAATTTGTACCAGGGGGGTCTATGAACAACAACAACTATAACTATAAATTCATCATGGACATTGTGTATTTCAATAAAAAGAGATTCTGTTATATCATTAAAAATTGATAGGTCATCTTTCTTTGCGCACTGAAAATTTGTAACAAGAAATAATGAAACTCCACCTCGTCCATTTTAGTTCTATTTTCTTTCATGATTGTAGTTCTCCATATTGTACAAGTCTTCACAAGAGTCTTTTAGCGAAGCTTGCTTACAGCTACAACACCAAATCTAAAGTTCGGCGTCTCAAGAAAAGTATATAGATCATTATTGCGGGCTGCTTAACTCCTAACACTAAGACGGAGAAAGGATAAGGAGGATGATAGGTCTAGAGAGTTTATTTTTGAATGAAAAGTATCAGGTATATAGTATTGGGTATAACAAAAGAGTTATCTGAACTAGTTTGACAAGAAAAAAAAATCAGGATTGACATATGACCAGGCGTCCTGAATTTTGTTATCACGTTTTAAGGTTCTTGCCTTGTACAGTGGATTTCTGTGGTTTTTTTTTTTTTTTTTGGTGATATCGTCACTCATCTAAATCCGACCTTCACTGGAAATAGCTGCTGACACATTCCCATTTCGGTTTCCATTTCAGGATCATTAGGTTTTTCTTGACCCAGTATGATGTGAACTTCACAAGAAGGGGGCGCGGCTTTCCTGTGATCTTGGGAGCTAGACTATATGATCTGTCTATCACAGTGAGGACTGGAACATCAAGTGTGTCATTTACCAGACTCACGACATATCATAACTATTCTCATCACGGCTTTCAATGCTCCCGTTGATCCTAATCGCATTCCTTCGAGAATATTACTCCAGCTCATGGCAACGGAGGGGGTAAATCTTTCATGGAAGTCTAAAGTGTGAGTTTTGGGATAGACATTTACATACATGAAAGGATCCAATTGCAACCCTGAATTATTGTATACAAATACCCGTCATGTTACATCAGGATGAAAATTTTTAGTTTCCAAGATTGACATCTGTTTTAGTACAACGCTAATATGTAGAGGCTATTATACCTGCAGACAATACAAATACAAATAATTGCCCCGAAAATAGGCCGAAATTGTGATAACCAAAGAAAACAATAATTGACCTTACATTGAAAATGGGAACAATGGGAGTCTGGGACTATTGGCAATCACTTCAAAGCGAATTCAAAGCAATACACCTACGTGCGCTGCGTTTATCTTATCACAACGCCGAGATCATTTGAATTTAAAATCCTTGATGAGCTTGGATTAGGTAATGCTGGGTGGGACTGCGATATATATGCTTGGACCTTTTCACGGAGTTAGAAAGGGACCTCCACGGCTTTTCTCATCAATACACTTTCTGACACTAGCAACAAATTCATGAGCTAAGAAATCCTGTTCAAATTATAACTCGTGCATGGAAAAGTATGTTATCACATTTAAACAGAATTTCACCATAAAATATATTGATAGATGGCAGATTGAAGATTACAAATGTCTTTAATATATAGAGAGTAGAATGCAAAGTACCAGTTCTGGAACATTTTTGGGAGAAGGATAATTGAGCCTAAAGATGACGTCACAGTAATGATAATTGACACTGTAATTAAAGTAATCAGCTTACTTACCAACATTTACACCGTAATTAATATAAACATAATTAACGTCATTGATACGAGTCGATTAACAAATTAACATTTATGGAATTGTGACTCAGGTCTATGTACCCAGAAGAACCAAGGGGTGGTATAAATCTTACTCCGTTGCGCCTGTGATGATCTTGAACAGCTGTCAATTAACATCGTTAAGAACATTATGATTAACATTCTCATGAACATTGCAATTAGTATAATTAACGGGACAATTATCAGTAATTTTCTTTTATTTGTCCTTATACTGTATTTAAAGGGGCAAACGGGGTATCGTGTACACGTACATGAACAGGTCTGATTTAGGCTATATGTCAAATCTGGTGCATTCCGCTGGAATGTCAATTGTTATGGGGTACAGTCAGGCACACATGCGTGTTTCTGGGTCAATTTAGTCTTAGGGGCTCTTACCAGGGCCTCGGTTTGGCATCGGGAGTGCCCATGTGACCATACACCAGCATGTGGGCCCGACTAATAGTATGGTAACATACTAGTAGGGTAATGTCTCAAGCGTAAGGAGATTCATGTTGTGTAGGCAAACGGATGAACTGCAACCACTGAAGTATTTGTTTAGTTTAACACTGAAATGAGATATACAGGAAGCCACTGAATATCATATTTCGATTGCTGCTAAATTGAAATAAAACACATTTGAAACCTCTCTTGTAAGACCACCCCAATGGATGACCAATTGTAGTGTCTCAAGACAGGTGCTCTCTCATAGGAGGAAAAATAACAAGAAAAGTAGTGAGCAAAGTATATTGAAAATGTGGTCTTTCAAAGAAGGTGGTCTCTCAAGGCAGGGAACCAATGTATTTGTACGGGGGTGGGGTATATCTTGGTTTTATTGAGTTATAGTGTAATCAAGGGAAGGTTGGACATCTACAGATGTACAGACATGCAAGGATTTTTTTTTCTTTTCTTTTCTTTCTTTTTCTTTTTTTTCTTTTTTTTTGCTTGTGTAAGGTTATTTACCTGACAACACCTTTTTGGTGGTTTTTCTCTGTTGGTATGTGGTGAATTATGTCATGATGCTTTGTACCCAGCAAAACAATGTTTTCTCAATTAAATTATCAAAACACTCACATAAATTCCATGAAGAACCATCAGCACGATGGCATCTGTTTACTAGTATCCATGACACTTAGAACCAGTTGCCCATGTAAGCCAATCAGATTGCCCGATTTGGGTCATGTGACCGACCCCCCTTCAACTTTTATATCACATATTTTATTGTTAATTTCTGCTGCAAACCAATTATTTCTTTGCTTGTATTGCTCTCATCTAAGGATCAGAGTTGATGATATATAATTTTGAGGATTACAGACATTAACAGGTAAAGATTACAGCAAAAAAGTTGGGCCCCAACACAGGGTAAGGCTAAATCTGACCCATGGAAGCCTGTCTGCAGTGTGATTTTCATTCAGGATGGAAACATGACTGTGACTGGGGAGTCAGTTACACATCTGGATGTAATTACTGACCACAAATATGCACCATTGGGCCATGGGACCCAGGGGGATAGGCCTGGAAGACGATGAATGAGGGAGAGTTCAATTTCCAGATGTTCTGTTGGGGAGGGGGGTAGGTTAAACTCGAATTTCTTTAATTGGAGTTAGCACACACAAGTGACTCTTATGTATATGTTAGATGTGTTTGTGGTCCATGTCTTAAAATATTTCTGAGCCATTTATTTTCAGTCTTCCTATGATTTTAGCTAATTTTCGCTGATGGGGGCCTGTCTCCTGTTGAAATGGGGGTGGGGTCGGATTTCTTGTTGCCTCCCCTTAGGGGTGGGCCAAAATGGCCTTTAACCCCAATTTTATGAACGTAGACTTGTCCTCCAGTACAGAAATACCATACTTGGTGATTCCATATCAAGATCTATGAGGGGCGTATGTCCCCAGAAAGTGACCACCCCTCTTTAGAAATATGGGAAAATGAGGTCATGTCAGACTCCCCTGCTCATCAAGCTAACAAGTGGGCTGAGTGCAAAGGGGATGTTATTTATGGGCACAGTAGATATCTAGGTCTCTAAATCTTTAAGGGATTAGGGTTTCAAAGAAAGACTCCAGCAAGTTTAGCTAATTTGAAAGTAGGACACAGTGGAATTTTTAGGCGGTACCCCTATAACATGAATGTTTGAGCGGCCTCTCATTGGGCCCATGGGCTGACTCTATGGATATTTTTTGGATGAAATGAACATATCAACTCTCAAAAAGCATCAGACATTCATAATTTATGCTTTCATTTGGTAAATTATGGATTATATACAAACATAAAAGACTGGGGCATGAAAGATGCATAGGTTGCCTTTGTGTCCGCCATATTGGATTTTTCTGGATGCTGATTGGCTGGCTCAGTATGGATACACTTTGATACCGAGGATGTTCACGGTAAGTGTAGACTCATTATCGGGATGTGTGTGTGACTGGTAGGATGTCAGTGCAATCAAGAGTACACTTGCCAAGATGACCGCATGCATTCGTACGGATTTGACCCCCCTGGCATGTGGCTGTATACACTAGCACGACATAATCATTGACGTAATCACAACAGACGGGAGAAAGCCCTTATCCGTGGGGTCTGTTGAAAGCTGCCACCCTGCTGGAGGGACCCCGCTATTATCAACATATACCTCCTATAGCGAATATAACACTTCATCTGTACAAAACGGAGAGGAAGGTAGATCCAGGACTCTTCCAGCTAAGCACTGGAACCAAAAATGCAATTTTTGGTTCCTAGTGCCTGCACTATTGCACTACTGTACATTGTTCTTTGAGCAACTAATCATGAGTAGTTAAGCCAGACGCTCCATATGGCCAACTATTTGGCATGCAAATAGGGTCTGAAATTTAATAGCAAAAATCAACAGTAATAGTTGTTGGAAAAAGAACGGACAATTGTAGAAAATGGCTGTCAGGTGGCATTTAGAAGAATGCAATTCATATAAGGACTTGGACATATAATTCTGCAAATCCCTGTCTGATTCAAGCCACATTAATACACATTTAAAGCCTAACAGCTCACGTATCACTGGACATACATGTAGTATTCTGCCGTCTAATGATAAAGTAAACAGAGTAACCTTTGGTGACAACCTATGGAAAAGTATCATAATGCCTTCTTTATCGCATGGTTATTCAGTTTGGTTATGTTGTACAAAAAAAAGTGTTGCAATAAAATCAATGCAATATTTTGTGGCAAGAGCGTTACTCCGTATCACTTCGGCATTTTCCGCCACAGCCACGTTAGGTGAACTTGATTGGCTCCCCTGCAAACTGATATTGAAAAGACAAAGAGTTAATTATTTAAATAGACTTAAATATGATATTCCTGACTCTCGATTATTTATAGGAATTTCCTTGAATATGAAGTTGAACCGTAAGCAAAGTAAATTCTCTGCATGGTGTCGTTTCAAGAAAATTGCGCTCATACTGGCGGAATTTGGTTTAGATCATGCATTGAAAAATGGTAATCCTAATTTGTCTGATGTATTTCATCGACTAATTTTTGACAATTACAAGCATTTGCTAAGTCGTAACTGGCTACAGAAACGTCTCTTTTGCGCCATAGTGAATTTAAGCTATCGTCTTTCCCTGCATAATATATGTTTGATTTACAATACTTTTTGACGATACTCGACTGAAGTTTAAGGCGCGCACAGGTTGCTGGGGGTTACAAGTTAGCTCGATGAGGCAAATCAGATGGAAGGTGTAGATTACGAAATAATGGTATCAGAAATTTTGGTCACTTCCTATTCATATGCACGCCGTAAAACAATATACATGTTAGAGGAGAATATAATACCACCCAGAAAATAAGCTTGACAAATCTGAGTCTTCTTTATGGTGGCAATTTATACGTGCTAAAATTTACATATATTGGCTTATTCAATGTTCTACAATGTCTGCAAAAGTGTTTTTTGTTTGTTTTTTTGTTTTTGTATTTTTGGTTTTTTTAAAGAGCGTGGTGTTACGGGAAAGTGGTGTTATTGATGTAACTTTTCAAATTTGGCAGATATGTTTTGCCGTATCAAGCAGCATCCTTGATTAACGGCTTCCAACTCTGTGATATGATATGGTACTCTTTCTGGTTAATATTTTTCAGCACTGGCAACTGCTTTTAACTTTATTGTGCATAGAGCAGGGTGTTCATATATTTTGTGAACTGTTGTTATGTGTGGGCGCACAGCGGGCAGACCCTGGTCCTGCTGGTGTCCCCAGTGTAAAGGGGTCGTGTTTTCCAATAAATTATTATTATTATTATTATTATTATTATTATTATTATTATTATTGTTGTTGTTGTTGCTGTTGTTGTTGTTGTTGTTGTTATTATTATTATTATTATTGTTGTTGTTGTTGCTGTTGTTGTTGTTGTTGTTATTATTATTATTATTATTATCAAATGTGTTTGTAAATCATTCAATTTCAAATCAAAGTCTCTGACACTGAAACATCTACGCTATCAGTGAATTGTTTTATTCGGAAGAACTACAAGCGGGACAGAGATCAAGTTTTCCGCTATGGACATTGACAATCTACCTTGGAGCAATGTCCATGTTATGAGAAACTCAAATGGGTGCAAGAAGACAATTGAAGACCTGTATGTACATACATGTAACGGTGCAAGCAGAAACGCGCATGTGCACACATAAGCATGTCTGCTTGCTTGCGGTGTTTTAAAAGGTGAGTGTACAATGATATGCCAACCACCTGAAATGACCGTTATGTGGAGATTATGTGGTAGTAAGCGTAAAGGCGTGTAAAATTTGGATGTCAAATATGGTAAAATGCTTGCCTGCATTGCTGATTGCATGCTCTCCTCAGGGTTTATATCGGAAAAAAAGTGCTTTTTCAGTCTGCATGCAGCACTGTTGAGAGAAAATACATGATTGTAGGACTTGGACCAGTAACCTCTCAAGGTCGGGTCAACCTTAGAGAAATTATGAACTGGAGAGGGCACCGACAGATATCAAACGGTCCATCAGCGTCCCCGCCGGTCCCACGAGACCCTTAATTATCTTAACAAGTTCGCACCTCCCGCTCGCAGTGGGGAAGCGGCCCGGTGGGGCTACCGCTTAACGCATAATTCCTCCAAGGGTCAACTGACCCACAACTTTTGATCGAGTACTGAATACTGTTGCTGTGTCTGTTGGATGTTAAGACCCAAACTAAGTTCCATCATGGTTTTGGATAGAAAAATACTGATCAACTGTGAGTTTTAGAAAAGCACTGCTACTCTAGAAATATTTTAAATCATTTGATAACTTTTTGTATTTTTGGAGACATGTTTGGCGTGGAACAGTCAATCATGGAGGTAAGGTACGCAAATGCACCTGTAAAAAAAATCTAATCACATGACCCCCATATTTTCTTGGTTTTAACTTGTTGCTATTGGTACAAACTTGAAGTAGAAAGCAAAGGAAGTTGTGATTTTACGTTTCAAATAGGAGATATAAGCCAGCGAATGCCGGTATTTTAACATGTAAATACTGAATGCATTAGGCCCAGGTCACTGGTCCACGACCTGCCGATTGGATAACTAATGAAGGTCAAATAATAGGACAATACGTAAATTCGAATAATACAGGTCAGGTTCTTTATCACTATGTATGTCGCTAACACGACAACATCAATGACTGCTCACCGGACAAGTAGTTAATGTCAGAATACAGGACGTTATCTAACTTCGACACACTGAGCCTTAAAACAGAGTTTGCTGAAAAGATTGCCATTGTACCAGGAAAGTCCTATTGTGCCGCACTAGTAACATGTACTAGTAACATGCAACAGTACATTTTGCACTGAATGAGCACACAATGTACAATTGTTTTGTCCATAGCACTGTTTGAAATAATTCCCATTGATTGCTTATACTCCTGCCATGGTAATATGCAATAGACCGCACTTTCAGGACGAATAATCGTCGAAAATCGTGTAAAACTGACTAAAGCACGTCAATTACATTAAACTGTTTATAGGTATCTGTGTGTATCTATGTAGATAATGCAGAAAAAACTAAAACTGGATCATGACATTAAATTGTACCTAAGTATCTATGTGTATTTATGCAAATATTGCAGATAAATTTCCTTTGTTCTTCAGAACCTGCCTGTTGTGCGCTCACAAGAAAACATCATGGCAGGACCACTCGCTTACATCAAGGGCGTTTTTCGGCTGATCTTTCTCTGCTGCGTCATGTTTTTCTTGCGCTTCAGCAAGTACTTCATGTCGGCTGAGAAGAGAGAGAAAGTTCTTTTGGATGTCTACAAAAGGAATAACATGGCTGGGTCATCGGTCAGTCTAGAGAACTTTGAACAGACACTCTTTACCTGGCGTCAGATAAAACAGTTTACAACAAATATTTTCAACATGTTAGATTTTACTCTTTCTCAGGGCATGCCCGCCCATAATTCCCGAATCATTGAACTACACGGAAAAACAGAAAAGAGACTTTTACAATTTGCAAAAGCGGCACGTCCCCTGATGGTAAATTTTGGAAGCTGCACCTGACCACCGTTTATGAACAAATTCGAGCGCTTCGTCAAAATGGCGCACGAGTTTGCTCATGTCGCAGATTCTGTGATTATCTACATTGCAGAGGCTCATCCATTGGATGGATGGGCTTTCCCTGGCAACGCTTACACTGCAAAGCAGCACAAGACTCTGGAGGAGAGAATATATATGGCCAGGATGCTGGAAGAGAAAGCAGATGGGATCCCATTATTGGTGGACAATATGAGCAACGAAGCAAACAAAGCATATGGCGCTCTGCCAGAGAGACTTTATGTGATTAGAAATGGTCAAATTGAATACATGGGAGGGCAGGGACCAGCAGGATACGATGTAGATGAAGTCCGTGAATGGTTAAAAACCAATTGTTAATTCGTCCTGCTTCCAGCAGTTCTGAATATGCGGAGACAGCGCCTACGTTTCCGAGAAAACTGTCGACTGTCTTAATTATTTTTGATCACTATATTCACCTCTGAAAGGATTTGTTTTACTTACAAAAAACTTAATCAGGCTATATTCAAAGTGAAACATGTCACTGGCAGATTGTCCGAGGCAGCTGACCTTTGCTAAAGCACCATGATTGACAAACTTAGGACAAACTGACACTGACGTTTCGAGCGCAATTGCCAATATGTCTTTCTGAATGCGCTTGATTTGTTTAGAATGAGCATCAGAGCATCAACTTTTTCCTTTTAACAACACTGTACGTTGGAACTTGTTTTAAAAAAAGTACCTACATGTATGACGGTTAGCAAATTGTGTTCTTTCAAAACAGATGGTCTCTCATTGGGAGTTGAAGTGTCTGGTATAATTTGAGGATGGAACTTCAAGAGAGGTCTTGTGTTACCATGTCGATTGAAAAGGAACCCTCATTAAAAACCAGAATTATATGAATTGGACGGTAATTTGAATTATTATCGTGCTCGATATTTTCTAAACAGCCGGTTAAACTATTATAAAGGGAATATTGTGCAGTTCATGAAATCAAATATGCATCCAATATTGAGTGTGTCTACGCACACACACACACACACAGACACACACAGACACACACAGACACACACACAGACACATAAATATATATATGTATATATATATATATATATATATATATATATATATATATATATATATATATATATATATATATATATATATATATATGGGTTTTCTGTAGCTGGCGTACTCCATAGACAAGAGATTTAATGAAGGAAAAACCGAAACATTTAAGGGTGACTTCCTGAAGAAAGCGTTCTGGTTGTCCATAATACGGCGTTTATTGAAAACCCATGGCTTTGATAGTAAAACGTATGACTTAAGTATATTGAACCAATTGTGAGTATCAATAAATCGTGCAAAAGAATAAATAGTCGTTTTATAGTTATTTATCTGTTCTTCAAAACTGGGGTATATATGAGTGTGACCTGAATGCAATGTCAAAACTTTGTTGAACTATCAGAAATGTCGAATAATTTTGATTGATTTGTGCATTTTCCTTTTAAAGTAATTCTCATGACATTGAGTGAATTTTCACGAAGCGTACGCGCCATTATAAGCTTATGCATCCAGATGGTCCTACCTCCCACCATCATGTACCCACAAATGGCGTTTCTGACTTTTGTAGAAATTCTTATTGACGTCCGTAGTTTGACTGGATTCTCTTCGTATTTAACTTGTCTTTAACCTATATGAATCTAAAAAAATCCATTTGTACGGCGGTATTGCTATGATTTTCTAATTTGGAAAATGTTTTTTAATTCATGTACTTATCTATGACAGTTTATGCGGACAAGGATGTAGGAGTGAATGTGGATATATTTGTTTAAAAAGCATTAAGACCTTTTGCTGCATTGTCGTATCCCTTAAAAGTTCCGCGCGCAGCTTCGGTGTAAGCATATATATATATATATATATATATATATATATATATATATATATATATATATATATATATATATATATATATATATATATATATATATATATATATATATATATATATATATATATATATAAATGTCCTTTCCTTAATGAATGCAAACCTGTTGCGTATGACCTGAGGATCAGTTCTCAAATTAGAAGGTATTCCACAAAGAAAGCCACAAAAAACCCAGGAATAGTTGGCTTTATTCTATGTTTGAGAGGGAATTCCAGAAACTCAAACGGAAATCCCCAAAGTGTTTTTACCCCAAAACCACGTGGTTGGTTCATTGTTAAACCAACCAATCAGACCGCGCGCTGTTACAAACTGTTTTCAGGCTCCTCATTGAACCCGCGTGTCATGCCTCTGCGTCGCAGAAGAGTTGTTCCCATTATCGATAGTGACACTGACAGTTCCCAGGATTATTCAGTGTTGATAATGGCCTGTTTACATCGTATTTTGACGTTTTATTTTCATGAATTTGTTGCGCGATGCGCAGGTCAATGTTTCTTGCCGATAAACGTGTGTGCAGCAGGTGACAACTTTGAACCATTTTAACACTTTATAATTATAAACAGAGTATAGGTTACCGTGTCACGGACTAGTCGTGCAATAATGCTTTAATAACTTTTCCAAAAAGTACATGGGATATTCGGATTTTACATATACTTTCCTTAATATGTCTCTGTATGATGAGACATTCATAATACTGTGTGATACTCGCACCAGTGTACCTGCCCTATGTTTGATTCATTGATATGTACCGTAATTATACAAGCGGTTAAGCGTGCTGCGCATGATATCAAAGAGTGGTCTTAATTTTTCGGCTTGTTGTTTAAAATGGTGGCGCCCTTGAAGCAATGGGTACGGCAAAGACCCAGGTAAATTCCCTCTCAAACATATAATAAATAAAATCTTACATACCTGATTTGGAGTTACAGTGTTTTTTCTCACAAGTGGTCCTTGATGTGGAAAATCACAAGTGACCTTCCCTAACTCGTGATTTTCCACATGAACAAGGACCACGGTAACTCCCTCTCGGTCATGTAAGATTCTCTATTTCCTTCAAAGTGACCGGACTGCAGGAACGCGCTTTAGATGGTATTTCGAACACTGAAATAATCCGTTTATAGCAAATGTAGGACCATGCCGGCAGGAGAATTTCAGCGACAAGAAAAGAGATCGCTTAACTGATATTCTCCAATCCATCAATAACCAAGAATACAGCAAGGAATTAAATACAAACAAGTCTTCACAACATCCAAGTGTTTACATGATATAACACCTGGATATTTCAAGATGCAGGTATTGCAGTTATTTACAAAATGGTCTCGCTGGTCTAACTTTTAAGCTCGTTCGAACCGTTTTACATGTGAAGAGCGCCATACGAATGCCGTTATTATATATTCATTATTATTTTTTCGTGTCATGCCTATAATACTTTCACAGATTTTATTCGTAAAATTCATGTGAGCATCACGAGGTTTATGTTTGTTTAGGAAAGGAAACAAACCATATGGCGCAAACAAGTCCCTGCACAATTCTGGCACCGCCAAAGCGCCCTAATTTTCAACCAAGGGTATTGAGTTTTAAAGCTTATGATTTCTTATTGTGTAACTGTCACTGGAAGTTATTTACTAGTCGGCAAATGCCATTTTGACAGAAATGTCAACTTGTTGTATGCAGCCCAGATGTGATGTCACTAAAGGTCGAGTGCAAAATCGCTAAACCGGGACAGCTCTTTAGTCCAACGACTCTTTTTTTCGACGGCTCACTGGTCCGACATCCTGATGGATAGACGACCCATTGGTCGGACCGTCCACTTGTACCAAACATCCATATACAAACTCAGGCATCACTGCGTACATACACTAAGAAGACTAATTGATTCATTGAGATCAGTCTAACACTAAAAGCAATTCTAACATTGGCCAAAAGCTTCACTGCATGCTGTGTTTATTTATTGAATGTAACCAACTAAACCATTAGTGGAAGAAGGTAAAACAAATTATTTGAGTCACTTGGATGACGCAATACTGATTGATGTCTAAAATTTTATTTTGGGTAACAGGATGCAAAACCGAGAGTGCTATTGGATAAATAAAGTCATAACTGTAATCTGTTTTATTAATTTTGGACGTTTCTGTTTAAGGCAGGAAGGAAAAGTACATATCTGTACCCATTGTGTAAGCGCACAACAGAGGTAATAAAATATTGAGAGTGCCGCCTATGGGAGAGTTTTTAAAGGTTGTATCATCTGTGTTATCAACATGATCGACAAGCTTTCTGATGAAATGTTGAAAGGATGTAATGCAAATTGCACAATAAAACATTTTGAGAACTAAAAAGTGTTGACAACGTTAATCAAGAAAACAAAGAAATATACATGAAAACAGTATCAGTTGCATAAGCCTACACAACAAAGTTTGCTATGCAAAATGACTGGTCTTCTCCTGTAAATAAGATAAAGAGAATGACGGGAAGATAAAAATAATGTATAGTGGAATCTTCCTATTAAAAGGACAGAAAAAATGTTGTCTTGATAGGAGAATGGTCTTCATGGGGAAATAATTTAAGTAAGGATAAACAAAAACAGGTTTCTTAATTGGTGGTCTTAATATAGAAACAGTCTCATTATGGAGGTGAGCTTTATTGGATATTCTATTGTATATCTCTAAACTAAAACTTTTACTTCACTGCCTTTGAGATTTCAGACAAGTACTACAAATGAATAATAATAGTAATAATGTTTTTTTTTTGTCATTGGGATCATTGTGCGGCCCTTGGTATTCGATTTGCGGCCCTCCAGTGATCATTTGCACCCCCCGCTTGGCGTCGAGCGCAAATGACCACTGTCAGGCAGCAAATCGAATACCGTGGGCCACAAATGATCCCAATGTCTGCAAAACAAACGTTATTGTTATATTTATACCGCCTTCACAAGATCAAAAATAACAGTATTTTATTTGCACAAAACGATGGTGACCCACAGAAGTTTGAGTATTGCAGGCAAGTAAGCAAACTTAAATTATAAACTTAAGTTTCCATTCTTAATCGTGAAATTTAACAAATATTATGCCTCTGCAATGTGGAAAAGACGGTTAATTAAACCCAATTTACCAGCCATCTAAAACCTACCCATGCTACTTTTACATGCATGTTTTTTCCAGAATATATATTTCATGATCCTATTAATATATAGATTTTTTTGGATCCAGATGACAATGCTAGTCAAGAACACATTATTGATGCATAACCGCATACTAATTCAGAGGAATTTAGTTTCTTTCCTTTTTTATTATCTTGTACAACAGTAGACATTTTTATATCAACGCTTCTACATTCACCAGTCTAGAGTGACAATGGTTTAACTTTGAAACAGGAAGAGTCACACAAAGCTTTATGTGTTTATGTATCATTATTGTATTTCATGTAGAAAAAGCCACTGTAGAGTGATATATCCATTACTAGAGTGCTAGTTGTCATGGCACAAAGTATTTATATTCTTTTTAACTGGCTATAAGATGTTCATTTTGTATTTTACTATTTTTATATTCAATACGATGTGTACATATTGTTTGGTGTAGCGCTAACCATGCTGATTTGGTGTAATTTTGAAACTTACAGTCAGGGGAAATGCCGTTTGTTTGTTTGTGATATATTATATTTAGGCTACTATGATCAAGTTTACAGACTGAGGCATATAATGATCAGGTGGTGGAATTCATCATCCATACGATTTTTGTGTGTGTGTTTTTGAGGTTTTTTTTTTGTTTTTGTTTTATTTTAACTTTTAATGTTCACTTGTCTGTGTGGTGCTGGTGCTGGTTTAAGTTTGAAATACGTACAATCACAAAAAAATTTGCTTGTGTATCCATGTGGTATCTAATGTAAACTTACATACTGGATTATTCAATGACCAATGCTGGATGTCATCAACTCTTATAAGATTTATAAGTATATATGGCTCCAGATAAAGCAAACACATTGTATTTCAATAGAGACAATGTAGTAACTTTGTCCAAACAAAGGTTTATCCCACCTAAATGTAACATGAACTTCTGTACATTCATTCACAAATATTGTTTATTCTGTCACTTCATGGGTTCTGAAGCCTAGAGTAGAGTAAATCTTCATTGGTTAAATATTATTTCTGATATGCAGTCAAGATGCACTGAACTGTGCTGCAACATCAGATTATCTTTTTCTTGCAAAGCAAAACTTGACACATTTGTTTACACAATGTACGAAATTTGTTGAGATGCCTTGTTCCTGATGGAATTTTATTCAATTATCCATTTCACATTTACAGTCAACAGGGGGAAATATAATTTATGTTACAAAAGACCACATGCTGAATATTGCCTGCATGAATATGATCTTACAATATAGTTTGAAATATTTTGAAGAAAACACCCATTTCATTCCTTTTCAGTATTTCAAATAAAAGAGCTGAAACTCTGCATAATAACTTCTTCCTTAAACAATATTAATATTTAATCAGTATTACATCTATCCGACCGCCTGGCATTTTGACCTGACCAACTTTTAAATGGAGGCTACAGCCCTGATATGAGAGACAAGTACCTTACATAGGAATAATACAATCTGTTGCAAGCTAAACAAAGTTCAACAGGAATAAAATGAATGACACAGTAAGCAAGATAAACGTAGGCCTAATGGTGTCAAGTAAGTCTGAAGCCTGAGTTTTTGGATAGACATTTACATCCATTAAGGGATCCAATTGCAGCCCAGAATTGGTGTAAACAAGTAACCGCCATGGTACATCAGGATGAAAATTGATGGTTTTTAAGATTGACATCTGTTCTGGTATAAAGGTAATGTGGAGAAGTATCTTTACCTTCAGACAATGCAAGTACAAAATAATTGCACCCGAAAGGGGGTCAAATTTTTGATAACCAAAGAAAACAATAGGAGACCTTGAACTGTACATGGAAACAATGGGTATCTGGAACTATTCGAAATCGCATACAACCCAAAATGAATTCCAAGCAATACACCCCCTGCGCCTCGTTTATGGTATCATAACTCTGAGAACGTAGAAATCTTTGATGAGTTAAGATTAGGTGATGCTGACTGGGACCACGATATATGTGCTTTGGGCCTTTCCATGTAGCTAGAAAGAGACCTCCCCACTTTTTCATCATGGACCTGTATATTGCAATGTATCGAACATGATTGCTGATGCATTATATCTTAAACAGATATTTCATTTCACAATCACATTCAGGTGATTATTGATTTTGTTACTTTTTACTCTTTACGGAAGTCCAATGATGGCATCATCCGTAACTTTATATACTTGATAATTTTGGTCTGTCTTTCAAACAAAAAATATTCACCTGTTATTGTTTTAAAGAATCTTGGTATTATGTGATAATTTGAAGAAAATACAAAAGGTGCCTTGTGATTCAGTATTATCAGTGAAATCTTGAAATGGTGCTAGAAATCAGGTTACGATCTCGGAAGCGTAGAACTTAGTGGTAAGGACAGCGATACAATACACTCTTTAGGAACTCTGAAGAAGCATGTCTTGGCAAAAATAATTTTCTGACCCTGGTAACAAAGTCATGAGCTAAGACATCCTGTTCAAAGATGACTCGTGCATGAGAGACATGTAATGTTTAAACAGAGTTTCACCATAAAGTATATTTATAGATGGCAGATTGAAGAATATAAATGTTTTTAATAAATGGAGAGTAGAATGCAAAGTACCAGTCCTGGAATACTTTTGTGAAGATGATAATTGAGCGTAACGATCACTTCACAGTAATGATAATTAAACCATTATTGACGTTTTTATCATTAAAACTGTAATTAGAGTAAGAACATTAATTACAACCATTTACACCGTATTTAGTGTCATAAACATAATCAACGTCATTAATACGAATCAATTAACTAATTAACATTCATGAAATTACTGTGATATAAGTCTATGCCCCTTAAAGAACCAGAAGGTGACATAAGTCTTACTCCGTTGCGCCTGTGATGATCTTGAACACCTGTCAATTAACATCGTTATGAACATTATGATAAACATTCTGATGAATATTGTAGTTAATATAATTCACATCACAATTACCAGAAGTTTGTCCCTACATAGAATTTAATGGGTCAAACGGGGCATCGTCCGTGTTCAGGTGTAATTTAGGCTATGTGTCAAGTCTGGTATATTTCATATATGGTGCATTCCCTTCGAATGTCAATTGTATTGCCATATGTAAATCTCACTTTTCAAACATTAATTGACAAATTAGACTTTACATTTATCATAGGATACTTGGTAAAGTGCGTTTGTAGTGTCACAATTGAATGCCGTAAACAGGCAATTTTTCAATGTGTTTGTTTTTGTTTTGTCCTGTTTTTTGTAGTTGTTGTTTTCTTTTTTCTCTCTGGGTTATGTTTGTGACTATTTGGGAATCCAGTTAAAGTAGAAATTGGAGACCCACTTGAAAGTTACAAAAGTGTAAAGATTACCGGAACAAACTTCGTACCTCTGTACCGCAAGGTAAAGATTAAAATTCGATAAAAAGAAAGTAAGTGACATGTACCAACATTAAGATGGGCGCGACTGTTTCATCAATATAAATATAAACAACGAAACTATCGGTAAGTCTATTGCCAAGTTGAAAAACATAAAGTCTTGTGGGATAGATAATGTCCCGGATGAAATTTTGAACTACGAGGCCACAGCATCATTATCGTTTGGTAAACTGTTGAATCCCTGCAAATTGCTTGCAATATTCCCTGAGAACTGGTTTAAAGATGCAGTTAAGCCCCTGTTGAAAAATGTTAAACCAGAATTTCTTGATAATTATCGAAAAATCACAATAATCTCATTTTTATATAAACTGTTCACATCTCACATGGAAAGACAGTTCATTTCATTTTCAGAGTATAACAACATTTTGGAATTACATGGAACATTTAGGAAAGACAGTCGCCTAGAAGACCAGTTTTCCACACTAAAGGGTCAATGTAGTGTCAAGAAACAGGGGGGAAATTTGGCTTCCTAACTTGATATAAGGAAAGCACTTCACACATAAAAATAGAGATCAACTTTTTATTTTACAACCTTTGGAATGTTGGAATACAGAGAAGCCTGGTGCTTATTGAAAGGTCTGTATTAATAAGTAGAGAAAAGGTTGTATTCTGCCAGTTTAAAAGTAAATAGTTTGATCCCATTAATAGCGTCAATCAGGGCTGTATTCTTTCATCCACATTCTTTTCGGTCGTTATGAAGCATTTGGTCACTATAGTAGAACAAATTGACTTAGGAGTTAGATATAAAGATAACCTAATGACTGCACTATTAAATGCACTTTGTTCTTTTGGCAACTAGTCCGGAGCAGTTAAATCAAATGCATCATATACCTTACAATTTTGCATTTAAATGGGGTCTGAAAGTTTAAGGCTAAAATCATCAATAATGGTTCTTGGAAGAAGAACTGATAATTGT